>VUQK01028376.1:3343-23924 GCA_015106715.1 Bujurquina vittata | reverse complement strand
AAATCTAAATCAAAACAACAAAATGTAAGGATGCTGCTCCACTTTTAAAAAAAAACTAAAAGCTAAATTAAAACAAAAAAAAAAAAAAAAAAGTGCGCCTTCATTTATAGCCGTAGTTTAGTCATTTCTGTCTATTCTCCTGTGAGCTGCCCCACCTACACCCCCCTGTCTCCTCCACCATCGCCAACAGGTTGCAGCTACTGCTAATTACCCAGATACTGACATTTCTCTAACTATGGACATAATGAATTATGAAAGTGGCAGGACCAAACTCACTCTGCAAACACCTCCCACTGAACCTGTTTGTTTTGGGCGAGCTTGCCTCATCCATTAGTTGTTATTGTTTTTTCTAAACATGACATTGATTCAATTTACCACCAATCAATTTCAAATTGTTCTGACATTTCAGATATGACCTTAAAGCTAGGCAGTCCAAGAACTATGATTAGGATTAAACTTTTGTTAATGAGGTGATTTCTCTTCACACGGGGCTGTGTGACACGATGGAACAGGAATGGTCAGTAAAAATTAGATCAATTATTGTGAACGAAACCGCTTTAACTTGATTACCTTTGCACTCGCTAATTTGTGTAATTAATAACCTCCCCTCAGCTGCAGAGAGCAGTTTATTAATAACAATCTATATCTGTGCTCCTTAATGAAATGGCAGGGGCCAGGCCATCCGTTCTGCAGGTAATGTCATAATCAATGGTGCCCAACACACATGTTAATTACCGTAGTTATTAATTGTTACAGTTGGACTTGAATGCTACATGCTGTCAGCCCCTTTGTCCTGCTATGTATAGCAATCAGTGGATTGAAAATGGCAAATCTAATTAGCCATTCAGCGAGCAGGCTGGGAATCCAAATGAGACGGTATCAGCCCTGACAGCTGGCAGCCGAGGCGCCGTTCACACTGGGCCGTGAACAAAACCAGCATTATCCACTGCCCCGGGAACAACAGGAAAAGGCATGTATCGCAAACTAATAAATACATTCACAGCAGCAGCCTGCCATATCACACAATGGTCTAATGAAATGCTTGCTTGATGCCTTTGTTTGGGTACAAGGAGTGTTTATGCGTTTATCTGTACAGAGTGCACCTCGTCCATCCCGCAGGCAGCAGAGAGTCATTTTTAGACAGGAGAGAGATTCTGTGCAAAGTTCTGGTAACAAGTTTATGTAACTAATGAGGAAATATGGTGTTTGGGAAAGTGGTAATGATTAAAATAATTATTGGAAACAATTTATAAAGTTGAAAATTGCAAAAAATAATGTTTAAGTTTATGGATGGATGGATGCATGGATGGAGTGACCCCTTCAGATAACTTATTGTGTCTTTAAAAAAAATTGGGGTTGTGAGGGGAAAGCATTGAGGAGATTAGAAAATGTCATTGATGAGAAAAGCAGAATGTTGTTTGCTTAACTTAACTAACCTTACACAATAAAGTGCACATAGTTCACAATGAAGCAATGTGTGTCTAGTGCCAGTCTCCATATGTACTTACATTACTTACAGTAATACGTAAACACTGGCTAGTAAGTACAAGATGCTATCACACTGATCAAGGTTAACATTAAGAACATCAAATTATAGCAAGAGTTGATAAGTAAAAGGTTGCAGGTTCAATTTCCACAATATACAACCTGCAAAGAGCGTGTTTGTGCCTGCTCTGTGAAAACAGTTTACATTTAACTTTGCATGAGTCAACAAAAAAAGTATTTTCAGCATTCTGAGAGAGAGCAATCACATTTGAAATATTTTTTGTTGATAAGAATCTTACAAAACTCTAAACATTAAGGAACACGTAACATTTATTTTTAGAGAAAACGAGTCAATTGGCATCACGAGCTCTTGGCTGTGTGCACGTGTGTGTGTGTGTGTTTTCCTGATGCAGATGGACAAACTTGCGATAGCTAACCAACCAGACATAGCAGTGGTGAACAAGCAGAGAAAGAAGACTGCAGTGAAAGATGTAGCAATACCAAGTGAAAGCAACATTAGGAAGAATGTTCTCATATTATTCCCCTTCCACTGAGAGGACACCTTGGATGGTTCGGTGGAAACCATCTGCTTTATGCTCCTGGATTATGTGTCTCTGGTATACCTCTTCAAGCCATTAGCCAAGATTGTGAGTCTTTGCTTGGAATTTTCTATCATCTCAGGTATGGGCAGCTTGTTGTACTGCTTAGGCACCCCTTTCTTCGTCTTCTGCAGTTTTGATAGCGACCTTGACCTTGGTCTCTAGTCTCTTTCTCCATGGAGGGTACTGCTCCTTGTGGATGTTCATCTTATACCCAAGCACCTCAGCGATCACCATTGCTGTGATATAGATCAGCTGGTTGGTTTCGGTGATGTTTAAAGTGGCGATTGTCCCAAGTGCTCCATTCACATCTTCTAGCAGACTTTCAGAGGGTACTTCATGTAGTCTTGGTAATCTGCCATGGACCGTCCAGGCTTAGCCATGATCTTCTCTTACAGGTCAGCTGCTCTCGCAGTTTAATATACCAGTTGTTATTGGGGTTTGGTACCTGATCTCACATTATGGGGATGATGATATCTTCCCCCCAATCTGATGTTTTTGCTCCCCCTTGCCGTAACATTTGTGTTGTCTGTCACTGATCTGTGGATGTTGGAAAACTGAGCTACTAGTGATATACTTTTATACCTTGGAATCCCACAGGCAAATGGGAACCAAGAACAGGCCACTAGAAAAGCTGCCACTGCCAAGTACCTAAAGAGAGTGAGGCAAGTCCTGAAGAATCAGCTGAATGGGAAGAACAAGATCTGGGCAATCAACACCTATGCCCTGCCAGTTGTCAGATATCCAACTGGTATAATAAACTGGCCAAAGGAGGAGACAGAAGCCACTGACATCAAGACAAGAAAGCTCCTTACGATGCATGGAGGATTTCACTCAAAATCCAGCACCCTGAGACTGTATGCTAAGCCGAAGGAAGAAAGGAGGCTGAGGACAAGTGAGTATCAGAACCACTAACCTGGATGAAACAACATGAGTATATCAGGAAGATGACCACAAAGGATCATGTGCTTAGAAGGGGAGAAAGAACAGGAACCCCCATGGAGGGACAGGCCCCTGCACGGCATCTACCACCGGCAGACAGAAGAAGTGGCTGATATAGAAAATCCTACCAATGGCTCAACAAAGCTGGACTGAAAGACAGCACACAGGCATTAATCATGGCAGTACAGGAACAAGCTCTAAGAATAAGCTCAATAGAGGCTGAGGTCTACCACACCACGCAAGACCCCAGTTGCAGGCTGTGCAGAGATGACCCTGAGACAATCCAGCACATAACAGCGGGGTACAAGATGCTAGCAGGCAGGGCATACATGGAACACCAGAACCAAGTGCCTTGCATAGTATACAGGAACATCTGTGCTAAGTATGATCTTGAAGTCCCGAGGTCAAAATGGGATACTCCCCCAAGGGGTGGTTGAGAGCGATAGAGCTAAGCTACTACTTCCAGATACAGACAGACAAACCTGTGATGGCTAAGCAACCAGACATCATAGTGGTGGACAAGTAGAGGAAAAAAGCTGTAGCAATACCAAGTGATAGCAAGATCAAGAAGAAGGAACACAAGAAGCTCACTGCCTAGAGTCTTCTAATCTATTACCATGGTCTGCTTCATCTGCTTGGGAGAGTGGCTCCAGCAGATTCCAGGAACGACATCCGAGATCTCTGTCCAGAAGAGTGCAGTCCTAGGAACAGCTATGATATAATAAAGCTCAGGACCCTCAAGCTCCCAGGCCTCTAGCAGAGGACCCGAGCTTGGAGGACAAAGACCGCCCACAGGGCAAGAGGGGAATATTTATATATATATATGCCTCCAAATCAAGCTTAAAAATAAATTCACCAGTGAAATTGCTTCTTTTCACTCTTTTGCAAGAAGTCGTACACATACAGTGTGCACACTGATTGTTTACACACACACTCTCATGCACGCAGACACACACACACACACACACACACACACACACACACACACACACACACACATCCATATTTAAAGCAGGCAGCAGCTTGTGTCTCCATCCAAAGAGCACCTGTAAATAATGCAGTGTTAAAGGTGGCAGCCAGGAGCGAATTAGAGGGTGAACAGGTGGAGAGCTCCCCACCCCCACAACCTCCACCCGCACACCCTTCCTTGCACTAACTCCACCATAACACAAAGCCATGCCAAGTCTCACTCTCAGCTTCACCAGCCGTATTCTTAACACCACACATGCTGAGCCCCAGTGTGGCGGGCCCAGGGGGGCCACCGGCCTTTCCTCTCACCATACTCAAAGCAGTGATGGGCAATAAAAACACTTCACACCTTAAGTGAAAGATACGACTTTAAATATTTTACACACATTCTGCATATGCAATTTATCCACACCTGGCTCTTAGGACCAACAACATCTGGTAGCTGTTGCTTTAGAGGCAATTAATTCTTCATCCAAGCGACCAGGCCCTTTCTGAAAATGAGAGGGAACAACTTGTGTGTTACTCAGACGAGAATAAACGTTAAGATTACAATACAGAACAGAACAGCAGTTTAGAAGTAGCAATGATATTCATTTTACAGCAAAGACATCAAAAGGTGAAATGTGGTATTTGGCTTTACCTTTAGTTTTATCCTTTTAAGAAAGACGACTGTTGCATCTAATGCACTGTACGTATCCAAATAATCCAAATTTGTGTAAGCCCAGCGGTATTTTTAAACCGAATCTGTTTGGAGACTGATAAAACATAGAAGGCTGCAATTGATGCTTAAAGAAAAAAGAAAAAACACAGAAATGCTAATTTTGTGTCATGACAACAATCAAGCCAGCGGCACTTGCATCCCTCTGCTGATGAATTGACCTGATAGATCTGCTAAATGTCTGAGTGTAATTTTAGAGGGGCACGTGTCCACGGAAAAGAAAAAAAAAAAAACCAACCTGGGTAATGGTGAGGCCTGAAGAAAAGTTGAGGGGGAGAAAAAAAAACACTAAAGGAAAGATTTTAAGATAGCTTAAAGTGACTGAGTAACTGCTGAGTTAATACTTCTGGCAATAAACATTTGGGTTGATTACACTACTTTGACTTAATCAGAAACTGACCTTTGAAGACACTAAATAAAACCAGTTACTGTGATGGAGTTAAAACAACACTGAAGTGGTATATTGAGTTAGGACTGATTGGCTTAAAACCATTCATGCTCCACTCTTTTTCATCTTTAGTGCCGGAAATCACTGCTTTCCTGTTGTCTGAATGGCCGCAAACATTTACCTTCCCTCTGCACTGATAGGATTCCTTTGTTTATAGCTGTTTTTTCCCATGGGAATGAAAGTAGATTTGAACTTCAGTGCTAAGTGAGAACTCTTCTGCATTTCCATGCGCTCTATAACAACAGGGCACACCAGGTTACCTTACGAGATGGTGTTTAACGTGTCCACGCTGCCACCGAGGCCTGTGTCCATGGCATGCATGTGAGAACCGCAGCAATGAAAACTTGGCAAGGTTATAAAAGAACAAAAACAGTCTTCTGTCACTGAGAAAGAACAGACTAGTGAGACCGTTCTAATCCTGCACCAAAATAAGAGTTTCTGTTTTGAGAGAATTTTAAAGCTTAAGGTCAAGTGGGTAAAAAAACGACTTGTGGTGTATGGAAATTGTTGAAAGGCTCCACAGGATGTGGTAAGTCATAATTTAGCTTCTCCTAACCCTTCTATTTGTTTGGGTTTGGCTGCTGTTTTGGTGAATCAAGAGTCTAAGCCCAAAGCAGGTGAGCTTAAACTACTGTAATCCTGTTTGCTGTTAGTTTGTATGGAGGGTGGGGTTAAGGTGTTAGATGGACACTGGTTCTACTGACTGTTTATCATAAACACAGCCTAGCCCAGAGAGGTCCATCTGCTTTGATTTTATTTAGTGATTCCCCCCAGGGGCCCTGAGCTGGAGCGAGAATAACAATACTTGAGCCCATCTGTTCCCGTAGAACCAGCCCCGGCTAAATTACCACACGCTACGAGCGGCTGGCATATGCTATGGCATAAAGCTACAAGAGGGCATTGTGCGCCAGCTGTTGTGTTGACAAATACTTATCTGGCACTTCTGAAGTCAGCTTGCTAAGCTGGTTTCAAGTTTGACTAAAAACTAAACAGGGTAAGGTGTGGAATGGGGCTCCTGTGAAGGGGGGGGGGGTGCATGTATAATGCATGTTGATTTATCCCGGGGTATCGTTTTGTCAGAGGTCGTCTGGGGAATTGGGTCACTGATGTAGACTTAATTTGAACATACAGGGCAGCTAGAAGACTGCAACCAAGCAAGCGGTCAAAACAGACTAGAACTAATCTTTCACATTCTCCTGTAACAATAACAGGCTGTAATCATACTCAAATGTTTACATGTCAGTGGATGATCACTGTTTCAAAGGCTTAAATTGGGCTTGATCATAGTAATCCTATCGGTAAAGAAACAGATCTTTCGGGGGGGTTACACTCTTTAAACAGTGAAAAATACACAGGGTTTTGTAGGGATTCACACCTCTAGTCCTAAAAATTCACAGGAATAACAAAGTAATAATACTGAACAAGAAAATACAAACTGACATCCCATTTATGTTCACTGATGATACACGAGACGTCAGCTACAGGTACCGTAATCAGTTTTTACACGTTTTTGCTTTGTTAATCTGACATGAGTGTATTCTTTCACCCTCTGTACAAAGTACTGTTTTATAGTCGCCAGCTTTTACCTGGCAGTATTCTTATTTCATATCCAGTCCAGAAATAAAAGTCTATAATTAGGTCAGCAAGCAGCTTCTCAAAGTTGCTTTAAATACAATCATTAAAAGACTGAATATCTAGTTGGAAGCAGTGTTTTGGGACTATTTTAGCATTATCTGATTTTCCTTTACTACTGTAGCACCCAGTGCAAAAATGACATGAAAAATTATTTTAAAAATACCCATTTCTTACCAATTTATTAGGCAAAGCAAACATATGTTTAAAAAAACTGAACTTTTGTACTAACTGCATGGAATTAAAGGTTTCACAGTAACCTGCACTTCCACATTGGCATGCTGTAATGAAACAACTCGCAGCGCACTTTGGCAACATAACGTAAAATATTTGCAACTGAGAAACTCTAATTGATTTTTATGTGAAACTAAAGATTCACTTAGGTTTCATTTTGTAACTTTTTTTTTAAATCAACTATGTCCCGTTTTATTGTCTCTTCAGTGTGTCAAGTTAAAAAGGTGCGAAAAAGTTTTGACACTGTGCTGAGATGCCAGCCTGAAAACACAAATTCCCTCTGACACGCCATTCCAAAGCATCTGCAGAAAAAAAATCCTTGCCGCGCTCAAGGACACTGGCATAAAATATACAAGACTTGACATTTCAGCCTTCAAAATGGGCTTTATTTTTAACATTTACAGGAACATCACTGACATTAAATTTTCCACCCGTTACATATGTCTACACTGTACAGATGAAAGAGGAAAAAAAAAATCCAAATCTCTGCTCTGAGACTTCTCTCATAGAGAACAAGGCTCCAATCAGTGATAAGCTCCAGCAGTGCAGAAAAAGTTTGCACAGGTGTCAGAATACCTGCAACAGTGGAAACGACCACAGACCAAAAATGGAAGTTGTCAGGTGAGAGGTACTTTAAAATCTGAATAGAAAACAACTACTTTATAGTTAGACTGGTATGCTTTTGGGAATTTGGAATATAATGGAATCAAGGATCGTTTTTCATTCTTTTTTTTCCTTTAAATACATTTATTATGTGTCAAGGTTACCAGCCTTGTGCCTCTTCATTTCCCCATCATCTGTTATCTGTTCAATGCATCAATGTGAACATTCAGTAGTTGCTACTGTTGACAAGAACTTGCTTGATATAGTGAAAGAGGACAAGGAGTACCTAAAACTTAGTTTTGCTAACCCTGTTTCATCTTCTTAGAAAGGGAGAAGAGTTTATAATATGATTAAAGCACAATAAATAATATTTTGATCACAACTGTTTAGTTAACTTGTGCCTGGATGGAAGTCACACTTTCATTAAAAGGCAGCGAGAATCAATACTTGCTTCACTTCGCTCGTAGGAAATCCAATCTGCCATGATGGGCAGAGAAAAGGCTTTGTAAACATACAATATAATTTAGATTTACTCATCAACACAATGAGTGACAGACTTAAAAGACACTGCATATGAAATTCTTCACATCACACACGCTTACCTTAAAGAAAACAGTCAGACTTTTCCAGTATTTCACCTCATTGACCCTATGAATGCATGGAGTGCTCCACCAACCAGCTTTACAACAGCAGCCATTGTACAAGTCTCCCTTCATGAATGTATCTGGCATCTACCCTGCATTAGTAATGCAGACCATTCTTTACAGCTACAGCAGAGGAGCAAATTTGTATTCTGTAACACAAAACTGATGTCTCCCGACCAACAAATTAGCACTCACTGTGACTTCAAATGGGAGGCAGAAGAAAATAAAACGCAAAACCTAAATGTTTCCTGATAGGTCCACTTGGGGATGAAGCAAAAGGTGCAGCATTAGTTACACAAATATGCAGAAAACATGAGACTTTTACAATGGCTACAACTTCTTCTGCAAAACATATACTGTAAAGACACTTACACAGTTTGATGGGGAATTATGCAAACCTGTTCACAAAGAGCAAAGAGTCTGGTCTTGATGTGGCTGCACAGTAGGTTGACATCTATATTGTTGATGTTACTACCAAGACTATGCTACTAAGATATTTTACACAGAAGCGTACATACAGGTTGGATGAGGATTTGCACACTGCATCGCCTCCTTAATGTGCATTATGGAATGCTCCCATCATTTTCAGTGATTAAGAATAGCAGGACTCCTCTTTTCTTAAGGTAAATGAGGTGAGAAAGGTCTTCCCACTAGTTCATTGTGTTTTTGTTGCACATGTTTTGTCAGTCACTGCGACGCAACATGCCCTCCCGCCCACCATCTCTTTCCTCCCGTAGCAGGGAGTGAATCCTCATAATGCCTACATTTGCTTTGTCATCCACTACCAATGCTCAGCTGTGAGACACGGGGAAGCTACATAGGACTACATGAAGAACACAACACTTCAACTAATGCACAGTGCAAATAGGCTTCTCCCCCATCCTTTCCTCTCCAACCTCCAGAACTGAGCAGGCATTGTGGAGAGTAAGGGGGGGAAAGGGTTAATTCTGGACAGCGCCCCTGCTGGCAGGAAGCCGTTCTTTTAGTTTAATTTTTGGTCTTTCTGGAAATCTTCTGCCCTGGAAAACGGGAAGGTGGAGTGAATAAGGAGCAGGGGTGGAAGGGTATGGGTCTTGATAGAGGATTCTACTTGTACAGACTCATGGTCGGACTCTGGTACATGCACATATACGCATCACACAGCAGGCGTCGCGCCTGGCCCTGGATGCTTTTGGGATCAAGGGTGTGCAGCTCCTCTGGGGTCATTTTCAGGTAGGCTTCCACCTCTGGACAGGGAGAAACTTGTGGGATGTTGAAACCATTCTGCCCTCCTGAAAAGCCACAAGCAAAGTCATTAGAGACAGCCCAATGGACACAGCATGACCATTGAATTAAATGTAGAAACAGTTTTAAATTGTAGCTGCTAGGTTTGTCATCAAAGAAAGAAGAGTTTCAGTACTTTTCAATATGCAAAACCTTTGTAACTTGAATTAAAATATTAGTTTTGTTCATCAAAAGGCCACGACACGCACCGTCACGGTCGGCCATGCTGTCGAAGAAGAGCCAGGCTGAATCTGCGCTGCCGTACTTGACAAAGGCCACGTAGTGACTGGTTTCAATGCACAGCACGGCAAACAGCTCCATCCTCTGGCGGGGAAAACTGCCCTGACGGCCCATACTTTCTTGTAGCTCCTTGGGGACGGACAGTTTGCCATGTCGATGGGCTTTTCTCCTTGGGTGGAGGTGAACCTAAATCAGTACAAGCACATACGCCCCACATCAAATATACCATTTGTTATCACGGCCTGTTAGAGACAAACAAAAGATGCTTAACATGTTATTGTAGACAAATTTCATAGTTATACGAGACGTACATGTTAGAAATCAGAGGAATTAGAAGCCCTCCAGGAATCCTACTCTCATACAATATTATTTCAAAAAAAGACTCTGTGGCCATGTGTTACAATAGAAGCCAGCCTTAAACATAACTCCTACACTGAGCCACTAGGATTTCTTTGGATTTGGCGCCACCAAATGGTGGATCCTGACACACAATCTGATTTTGTTGAAGTAATGCTGCAATTACACCTTGTGTTGTTTACCTGTGTACTGCACTTTTCACAGAACTGTTTAATTTTGCCAGCAGTGATGTCCCCATCCTCATAACAGTCTCGGCACTCGTAGAGAGCCAGGCCACCGCAGATACGACATTCCCTTGGAGCTGGAAAACAAAACACAAACCTCTATCACTGCTGACACACTGGACCAAAGTGAAATTCTTTAAAATGTTGAAAGCAGGCTGGAAAGCAAGAAAAATTGGTTCCTTCATCACAGCTGAGCTGAAGTGACAACAGAGTGGAAATTCATTACCAAACGCCACATACAGCTTTGAGTCACCACTGACCAGCACATCGCACATCTAGACTGGAAATAAATATTAGCTACTCACTGTCTTCCAGAAGATCTGTGATGTCCAGCTCCAAGGAGGGGAAAATCTTATTGAACATTTTGAAGTCTTTGCCAAAGCGGGGCATCTGGATAATTAGACAGGAAGGCGCCTGGCAGAGAAAGGGAACCTATAGGTAATCATCTATAAAGCACCAGGGCCAAGTCAAAATAGGAACTGAGACTATCCTGTTACATATAAGAGGAATTGTGTCTTTTTTAACAAAACAGATGACAATTGTGTTTAAAGGAAGGAGAATAAGGATATGAAATGCATAATATACAGTGCAAACTGCCCTATGCTGCCTCTGAAACGTTGTGTTGTATTTCTTATTTTAAAAAAGAAGGGAGCACATATTCTATAGCATCCACTGGAGTAAAACTGAGAAAGGTTTCAGATGAAATAAACTAAGCACTGCGAAAACAATTTATTTTTATTTCCTCTTCTTTTCAACTTAATGAAAAAAATGTTAGCATAATATTTCTCATATTACTCTTTAATAAAAACTCATTTTTAATTTATTTAAATCTAGACTTGCAAAAAAAGGGGAAAAAAAGTTGACCAGTGTCTAGATTTTGGGTAGATCTTTGAAACAAAATGTGAGCATATACCAAATATTTATAAGATGTGGTTATCTACAACTCCACCCAAATTGCACATGCCAGACCAGTCAAGGCACACTATTATCAAACTTTCTTCTTAAGAAAATATTTTTTTAAATAAAGATGAAAATAATCAAACCTCTGCAAACTTTAGGTCACTGTTGATGAACGACCATTCCAGGAGCTGCTGGATGGTGGGAACGCCGACCTTGTCCTTCTTATCCATGAAGATCTGGTAAAAATAGCAGTCCTGGACCTTTTGACCTGCTGATCTAGAAAACAACATCAGTGTTTGTTCATTTATCTTCCTTCCTCAAGGTGAAACTAAATATGTACAGATCTTAAAAATTCTTTTAGTAGCGGGTGGGGGTTTTTCTGAAAAATTAACACCACAGAGCGCATTTTGTACTTATGTTAACTGACAAAATTACCAATTCATCTATAAATATCTGAAATATATGCAGCACTTTATCAAATAAGTAAAAAGGCCTCTCTGAATTTGTGAGGTATGAGCAGATATTGGTAAAAGAACAACTCAAATTTTCAGCATGTTTTTAAATAAAGTCAGTTTGACATTCCATAAATCAAACATATTACAGGATCTTTATTTTATCATATCTACATGTCTCTGATAAATGATAAAAATCAGATTTACGATTGTTACTGGAGTAATCATTCCAAGAAAGGTAGGTCTTTCAGTCACCTTATAAAGACAGCTTTATAACTCAGAGTCTGTACTAAAAACTGCTGTCAGAAATTATGACATCCAACTGTCTAAGCTCATCTAAATTTCCAAGATTTGTAAATGAGATCACATCATCAGTTTTCAGTCTGACAAAAATCTTATACAATTTAATCACTTTGCCCACACTGTAAGTCATCCAATTTCCAGTGTTAGCGCTGCACTGAAACTCTGTTGTCTACACATTACAGATGTCTGGTTTAGTGTTTTAAGACTGCATTTGCATAGTCTGGTTATGCTGATAATCAGGGGCATGCTCATTATGCCATGTCATAACGCTAACCCTCAATATGGTTTCTGCATGAAAAGTAATGCAATTCAGTTTTATTTATATAGTGCAAAATCACAACAACAGTCACCTCAAAGCACTTTATATTGGAAGGTGAAGTCACTATAATAATAATACAGAGAAACCCTCAACAACGAGACGACCCCCTATGAGCAAGCACTTGGCAACAGTGGGAAGAAAAAACTCCCTTTTAACAGGAAGAAACCCCAGCAGAACAGGAGCCTGGAGGGGCAGCCATCTGCCACAACTGGTGTGGGTTGAGGGGAGCTGAACTGTTCTAGACATTTCTTTTATTAACCTCACTAACTAAACCTTTACAACAAGAAACCTGTCGGCATAGAGAGCTCCGCTGTCAAATTTTTACTTGTATAATATGTGATATATTGGAACAGAAAGTAATTTGGCTGTGGGTCAACCATCATTGAACTGACACTTTTTTATTGTTACAAAGTTTAAAAATTTACAAAAAATAAAATGTTAAAAAGTTGAAAATCTGCCTGCAACATTCTGTAGACCTTTGCCAAATGAATACTCATACCAAGTTTCAGAAAATTTGTGGTTTCTTTGAATCATTACACCTTCATCTATCCCACTATGTGTCTCATTGGTCTAATCAGTCATCATATACACTCACTGGCCACTTCATTAGGTGCATCTGTTCAACTGCTTGTTAATGCCAATACCTAATCTGCAAAACAAAGCAGCACCTCAGTGCATTTAAGACCTGCTGAAGTTCAAACCACGCATCAGAATGGAGAAGAAAGGTAATTTAAGTGACTTTGGTTCATGGTTGGTGGTGAAAGACGGGCTGGTCCGATTATTTCAGAAACTTCTGATCTACTGGGATTTTCACACACAACCATCTCTGGGGTTTATAGAGAAAAGTCAGAAAAAGAGAAAATATACAGTGAGCGGCAATTCTCTGGGTGAAAATACCTTGTTGATGTCATAGGATAATGGTCAAACTGAGGTATCCAGAAGAGCATACCTTGGCATCTACTGCTGTAGATGGGCTAAAGCTGCCACTACTATCATTAAGAGCAGGAACCTGGCTCACCAAAACTGGTCACCAGATGACTGGATAAATGTTGTCTGGTGTGCTGGGACATTTGAATGAAAAGAATGTGTCCATCCTGCGCTGTATTAACAATTCAGGATGGTGTAATGATGTAATGCATATTTTGTTGGCAAACCTTGGGCCCATTAGTACCAACTGAGCATTGTTTACTAGCCACGGCCTTGTTGCTGACCATCCTTTTATGACCATCTTCTAAAGACTGCGTCCAGCAGGATAATAGACCCTGTCACAAAGTTAAAATCAACTCAAACTTTCTTCAACATCACAGTGAGTTCACTGTACTTAAATGTCCTCCATAGTCATCAGATCTCAACCCAATAAAGATTCACATCATGGATGCGCAGCCAACAAATCCGCAGTGAGTGTGTGATGCCATCGTGTCAATATGGACCAAAATCTCTGAGGAATGTTTCCAGCCCCTTGTGGAATCTACCTACAAACAATTAAGGTAGTCCTAAAGGCAAAATGGGGTCCAACCCAGTACTAGTAAGGTGTAACTAATGAAGTGGCCAGTGAGTGTATGTTTTCCCCACGTTTTAACTGCTTGGATCAGTTTCTGTTGCTCAGTGTGTTTTTTTTTTTGTTTGTTTCTGCCTGAGTTATGTTTTGGTAAGTTTAAATCTTAATATCCCAAAGTAAAGCTCAGTTTGGGTGTTTTCTTTTGGTTTTGGTAAAAAAAAAAATCTTGGAGAATTAAAATAAATAAACCTGTATATCTCATTCATCACCTCAGCCCCTGACAGAGTAAATAAGGAAAATTATTTAAGCAGATTTTCAATTTTTTTTTAAACTTAAATGGCCTTTACCTTAGCTTGAGCAATGGATCCACCCTCAGTATGTGATGGAAAAGGATATTGAGGAACTCCTCAGGATCTGCAGTGCAAAGTGTACTAAAATGAGTTTGATCACCGTAAACTGTTCCTACCATACACTATGAATGAATGTGTATGGTATGTAAAATAACATTTTGGTTTTTTTGACCATGACTTGCAGAGGTATCATATTTTACAGTTTTTAAAGAATTTGTATCACCTTTTTAAGATTATAGAAATTAGTCACATACAAAGTTACATCAATATCAATTCCCAAACACACGTTAATGAGTTAAAGGAAAGAAATACGTATAATAAGTCTCACTGTCATACCTTTTTCTTCAGAGGTAAATCCAGAGGCAGCTTCTACTTTCTCCAAGATTCTTCGTAGCTTCATCACTTTAGTGGCACAAACATACCCATGTCTAGCAGACGTAGACAAAGTTAGTTACAAGCTACCTAAACAGCCACAGGTCAATAACTACAACTATAGTTTAGCTTTTCGGGAGCAGTTTCCATCACATTTAAATTCAGGTTTTGATGGATGATATAAAAAAAATATTGCTTTCTGTGCAGTATTTTTAGTGTAATGTATTTTAGAGTTGTTCAGCATTTTAACTTAAAAGAGAAGCCTTCATTCTTTTGTTAAAAACAGCAGAAACAAGAATAACTGGTGATAACAACACAATTCTGATCTACAATACTGCTAGAAACAAACACCTGCAGCTAAGTATCTGTCAAGACTTACATGCGGAGAGGATTGACTATCTCTGTACGCAACAGCTCTTGAGTCTCTCTGTAATACTCTACATCAGTCTTTGATCGTGGCCTCAGCAGAACAGTGTCCAGTACAGAACTGAAGGAAAACAAACTGCAGAGCAAAACACAAAACAAAGGTGCTAAAATTAAAAATAATCTGCCTATTATCTAATTGCCTCATGATGATTAGCCAGTATTGCTTGTCTGTGTTTATTTGATATTAAAAACCAAATCACCCAAAAGTATCAGAGCTGGAAATATGGCCAGCTTGTTGGCAGTTTATCAGCAAACAAGAAGACATTTTCTGATGGTAGATGTTTATATGTTGTTTTATAATCCAGAAAAAAGAATTCACTAAAAGCTACTGGTGCATCCCTAGTTGCAAACCCTCATAAGATTAATATAATGCAGTTTGTTCAGTTGGATTCAGTCACTATTAAAAAAAATAAGTATAACATGGCATTGTGTGAGAGGCCAATGACATCTTGAATCTTGAAATCTGAAATACTTAATTGTTCAAAGCCCTTAATAAATCATAAATCCAAAAACGGTATAACCACAGTTAAAAGGACTTCTACTAGTTTGGACTGAGTGCTTTACTCAATCAAAATAAGTTCATATATTGTAGCTGATAATGTATTTACCATTACACCTAGCAGAGTACTAACCAGAAGAGGGTTGAATCCAGGTAGCACGAGTTGTAGTGACCCTGAATGCCTTTCTTCTTTCCCACCATGACATCCAGACCATCATTTTCTGTACGTGGAGGTGTGTTCTCATGTACCACCTCACTCAGGTAACCCCCAAATGCTGCAAAAATACACGCAGTACAAGTGTAAACACACTATTTGTGAGAGCATTAGTCAAATTGACCATTGTAATCATATACCTCCTAGTGACTCACCAATGGAGTTGCAGCGTTCAATAGGATTGGAGGAGTGGTGAAGGGATGGGAAGCGGGAGTCAGGTCGGCAGCACTTGAGCTTTACAAACAGAGCTTTTTTAGGAGGACAGGTGAAGTAACGTGTGCCTTTAAATGTGCCATCAGTGCAACCAGGGCACTCTTCTTCCTGAAAGAACAAGGTCATGGATTAAATTACTGCAAGGTGCTTTTCATTAATTCAGCTTTTTCCAAATGCCTAGGTACTCAGGACTGTCTGATCATGTACTTGTTGACAACAGTGTGGTTGCTCAGCATCTGATATATTGAATTTTATCCACCTGCCAACAGGCTTTCCATAGAGAAATGCACTCAGTACAAGTAGTCAGCACTGTGACTCCCTTGACTACAATAAACCTTTATACACATAAAAAAAAAAGCCAGTAGGAAGCATTTATTATGACATGTTACACAATTGGATTAAGCAATGAATTCATTTCTATCTGCTGAATAATTTCCTATCCAGCTCAACAGCCAAGATGATCAAGGAAAACATGTAATTGCTGCTTGCAATTATAGCACCACATACTGACACTATGTGCAAAATGGCAACAGTACGAGGATTTTCACAGCTTCTATTCTGTGTTGAGCACTACATGCTTTGAATTTTTTCAGGCTGACCACAGACAAGAAATGTTTAACTTCAGATAAATATTGCAGTGTCCCTTTTAACCCAGTTGTCCAATCATAACTGAAGAAGGGTAGGACAACATACTATAAATATCAACATAATATAATAATATACTGCTTGTCTGGTCAGTATTATACGTTATCTCTAATTCCTGCCCCTAATTTTACATTGTTGTGTTTTCTCACCAGCTCCAGACCAGCCAGAGGTTCCAGCAGGCCAGGAGGCAGACCCACCCAACGGATGACACCACACAGAGGAGGGTTCTCCTTCACCTCCACCAGCGAGCCCACTTCCAAACCCGGCTGTCCCCGAGGAGGTGTTGAAGGCCGCGGCAAGGAAGGAGCTGCAGATGACGGGGACTCTGATTGCTCTCCCATCACTGACTGAACAGAGAGTGATAGGGGCCCATGGGTCATGCTGTCAGTAGGCCCGGGCTTGCGGTTGAGACTAAAGGGCAGCGAGTGAAATTTGTTGTCGCTGGACAACGAGGCAGTGGGTGGGGCCCTGGAGGGCGGAGAGGACTGGTTGAAGTCAGGAGGTGTGTCAGTAAGTGACTTAGCAGGGTCCTCCCCAACTGCAGGAAAGAAAACAAAACCCAAAACTTACTATCTTTGTACATTATCTAGACTGCTTTGATGAATGTAGTAATGTCTTGGAGGAAAATCCTTATTTATTTATCTCAGCTCGTTGAAAGTTGGTAACAATGTGAGAATTTTAACCACTGGACATCAGCAGATTCACATGGCGATGAGTTGCTGTACAGCAACTTTGGGCATTTTCACACATGTGGTATTAAAGCCAGCACATGTCAGGGATACGTTAGCAACATCTGGAAAACTAGGGTATTTTCATCATCATGACTGATTTTTACTGTTATTTACTGATGTGGAAAAAATGGAAATCTTTTTGTAAAAACCTAAGTCCAGGAAACTTGAAGCGGTGTGCGTGCCAAAGTAGTGCCATCTGTTCATTTATTTTTTTGAAATGAAGTATACCATAAACCACTGAATAGTGAATTGAAAGCCATGCATCTCTGGAAGGGGATTTTCCAGATGAATTCCTTGTGTGTAGGATAGTTAAATCAATAGC
This sequence comes from Bujurquina vittata, assembly GCA_015106715.1. Classification (NCBI taxonomy): domain Eukaryota; kingdom Metazoa; phylum Chordata; class Actinopteri; order Cichliformes; family Cichlidae; genus Bujurquina; species Bujurquina vittata. The sequence goes on along the minus strand of VUQK01028376.1, from coordinate 6,322 downwards.
TTGTGAATTCAGTGGAATTTACACAACTACTCTAAAAATACTGTTTCATGCAAATTCCTGAACAAATGACTTAAAAGCTGAAACCTGAAACTTTGCACACCACCTTTTACAGAAGTGAGAAGTCACTGAATTCATGCTCCATTACCCTTTACCATGTTTAAAGTGCATATTCCTGTCAGAGAACTATGGTTCTTTCTCTATTCCTGAAATTCAATAACAAAAACTATGTATTATAAAGAGCATATTATAATATAAAGCCTCTCAATTGTTAGCCAGTTTAGTTATTAAAACTCTATAGTTCAGCTGTTGTCACCTAGGGTGCACACTACACAACAGCCTCAAACAATCCGTAACAACCACTCTGTGTCATTGTGTCGGAAACAAGCGCTGTGAATTCCTGAATTAACCTTCAAGCTTGTGTATCCCCGACTGAACTTTTTGTGCACTGAAAGAACCACAGAAATGTGTAACCTTGTCTGCTGACTTTGATACAAATGAGAACACCAGGGACATAAAAAATCCAAAATATGCAGTGACCCAGAGGAAGATGAAAAATGATTACACATTCACAGGATGAGTAAGCAGTTGTGAAAATGGCACATGAGCCATTTATGGCTGTCCTAGTTTCAAACAGCACGTAAAAATACTTGAATAGAATGCATTATTGAAATAATATGGAAGGTTCTTAAAGATTTCTTTGTAGTGGCACATGGCAACATTACAAACAACTGTTGAGAATTAGTGCTGAATATGATGAGTCCAAATTTCAATGTTTACACATGGCACATTTGCCAGATACAGGTACAAGGTACATAATCACTTTTTCATGCATGTCTCTTTAGCTCATTTATATTTTCTTTTACTTTATGATTCTGTCACTAGATCTTAAGAGAATACATATTCTTAAAAAGTTTTTTTCACAACTGTTGATGACAACTGGTGATGAAATGAGCAGTGGAACAAGAACAAAAAGTACCAACTTGTTTTTCCTGAACCAAAAGAAACACATTGACGACACCACGTGCTGACTAAATCCACCAATCCTTACTCCACAAACCAAGTCTTTTACTAATGCTCTTGGCCTGCAAATTGTATCACACCAAAGTTTGAATCTTTTAACTGCATCAGAAGCAAAAAAGAAAAACAGCCGCCAGGTAAAGAGTCATTTGCAGCACTAAGCATCAATAAAAGCCTTTAGTAACACCAAACGCCCCATGCAGGTAGAATACCACAAAGAAACAAAGAAATGGTGATGAGGGACAAGACTAGTGGAAAGGTACTTGCAGCAAGCTACAGCAACAAACTACTGCTGGTGTTTCTCTGTATACTTTTATGTAAATCTGGTAACAATGAACTACTTTTTGCTATCAGAACCTTGAAAAAAAATGGACTTAGTCATCCTTATTTTGTAAAATCAATCACATAACCTTTCCTTTTATCCCAACGTCTATGACTCAGAATTTGAAGACACTTATGCAAATCCACTCTGGTACTGTTTTCTAAAGATTTCTAACATTTTTCTTCTCTTTGTAATTTTTTTTATTCTTTAGTCTTTCTTTAACAGAAGCACAAAACCAGGAGAGCGAGCAGGGGAATTTAATGCAGCACAGGATCTGGCCAGCAAAGAATCAAAGTGAGTATGCAGTGCTCACAGGTTGGGTGTCCGCTAATTTCTTACTTATTGTATTTTGTGAGCTTATAATCAAATGCATCTAAAATAGCTGTTTAAGATGGCTGGTTTTAAATTTCATATATGAACATTTTAATGAGGGAAATTTTTAAAATGTAAAAGATGAATAATCCCTTCTTTTACTCTAAACATTTTCACAAAATAAAAATCTAGGTCTTCCAACCCAATGAAAACTGTTTTTATTTATGGATAATATGAGCTGTGTTTATCCCTTTTCTTACTATAGTGAAGAGAGCAGACTAGCTTTGTTTGCGCACTGCAGCTCAATTTAGTTACTGCTTAAGGGATAAATTCATATATAAATCCATAGATAACAATATGCTGTGGAGTAATTTGGACTAATGGTCTTGTGCATAGTGCCTGACTAAGAATAGTGACAGTAAACACAAAATAAAATTTATTTAAAAGAACAAAACAAAGACAACTTATAACTATTATTTCTAAAAAAATATGGCAAATAATGGCAAACTGCACAAGATTTATTATTATGAGTCATTATGATAATGTTTCTTATAACTAAATACAAATACTGAGAATTTTAGAATCATGAGTAAAGATTATAAAGCTCATTTATGAAGCCCATGATATTTAGAAACCATAATTTATGTGCTTCTTAAGAAAAAAGTTGAGACAATGTGTTAAATTTAAGTAAAAACAGAGTGCAGTTATCCGCAAATCATTTAAACCTAAATTATATTAAAAAAAATATTAAAATAAAGAGCAGGTCTCAACCTGTTTTCAAAATTAGTTCCCTCAGATGTCAAACACTTAAGAGTGATATTAAAAGAAACAGTAGTAACCATGCTCCTTTATCAAGTTTTTTAAAATGTGTCCAAGTTCCAAATAAACCTAACTGTTGAACTATTTTCAGTTAATGTGGGGTTTAAATGATTAGAAAACACTTGCTTTATGTTTATTTACATTGTAAACCAAATTCCACAACTTTTTACACCCTATTCTATAAAACTCTATGCTACCCATATCCCACTGCAGACATTTGATGGACGTATCTATTTAGAGCAACTCAGTACCAGAGTGTGGATGTCTTTTAGTAATGAAGTACTCTGGGAATGGAAAACCTTATTTTGCCATTCTGTATAAGTGCATTAAGTGTATAAATTAATATTAAGTGTATTAAAGCTATACAGCACCTATAAAGGTTGCTTTTATGAAGCAGATTCATATTTAGCTTGTAAACAGTAGCTTGCCTTTAAGATGGTTGACATTCCATGAGCAATCCTTTTTTTTTTTGTTTTTTTTTTTTTATCTTTCATCAATGTACCATGTGT
>VUQK01028372.1:74432-91053 GCA_015106715.1 Bujurquina vittata | reverse complement strand
AACACTGAAGAAAGTCATTTAGTAACTTAAATGTTCTCCCCCCCCCCCCCCCCCCTCCCCCCCCCCTCCACCCCCCCCCCCCCCTCCCTCCTCCCCCCCCCCCCCCCCCCCCCCCCCCCCCCCCCCATCCAGCTTCTCTCCCCTCCTCCTCACCCTGTGCCCTATTTATACCCTGGAGACTCAAAACAGTCCATTAAAGCCTGCGGACCTGTTCAGGAAAAGACACGGGTGAGCCTAAATTTGATAACACATGGTTTATCTTATCTCCGTGCTCGTCGCCTTTTCCTCAACAGCTACAAGTAAGGAAAAGTAAAAACATCAGCAACCGCTTTAACCTTCAGATTACAGACTGCAAGGACAGTTTCAGCTGTAGCACATTTTGGAAATTCTGGATGCAGCATGACCTTGGACCCGCAGATTTTCTCTCATTTAGCTGAAATACAGAAAAGCAGTCGTCCATAACAGCATGCTTCTTGACTGAGTTGTCTAAATGACTGCGATATTTGAGCAAGAACACCAAAGGATTTACTTTCTAAATGGAAACAGTTCATGCATTTAAAGGTAAGTCGAGGCTTTTGTTTCTTGTAAATTTGCTTTGTAAGTTTTCACATTAACTCCGCTTCCATTATTAGTTGATATAATTAGCTATCTACATAAATGGATAATTGATACGTTGTGGCTGCCTGCTTTAGTTTTGCGTTTTCATTTCACGTTGCACAGAGTATGTATGCCCTCTGTTTGCGTAGGGCAAATATTATTGCTGTTCTGTACACATTGTAAAAGTGGTGAATGAAACAGTCTCACAAATAAGATCACATATATTGTTAATCTGATAATAGAAAAAGAAAAATAGAGCATGTGTTGTAGTGGGCATCACATTTGTGAGGCTTTTAGCATTACCAAATATGTATATTACACTTTTTTTAAATTATAGGAATAGAGGCACTGGCATTATAGTAATCATAAGTTGAATCTGCATTACAACAGCGCAAAAAGTACATTGGAGAAGATTCTAAAAATAATGTATTCACATTATATTAAGAAATATAAAAAAAAAAAAACATTTTCCCTTATTGTGCATCCAGTCTTGCGTCATCTGCTACTATGAACTAAGCCCACACCAGCCTGGGTGTCACCTGGAGGATGACTGCAGTCTGTCCCTCGGAGAGTAGTCCAGAAGGGGCTGAGGCTGGGGCTCAGGCAGCAGGCTCTAAGGGGTCGGGAGCAGGAGGAACCACTGGGAAGTGCTCAGTTAGTGGGGCCAAGAGCGTGGATTCTCATGGAGACTCTGTCCGAGGTTCCATTGGAAGTACGGTGGTTTCTACTAGTAGCAGCCAAAGGAACACGCGCTGGAGCCGCCAGGACAGCTCTGACATCAACACGGACGATGAGGGAGCCACTGTCCGCCGCCTCACTCCTCTGGAAAGGCTGAACCTAGATATGTGCCAGGATGAAAGGTAGGGTGATTGTAAGATACTTTGAAATCGTGACTTGTTTATATATATATTTTTTTATTTTCATTTATTTTTTTGACTTCCCAAGGTATAAAATTCCTTCTTCAGTATTCAGAACACTGGTTGGTACATGTTTTGTTACGTACACTGGTTGCAGGGTGGTCCGTGAACTAACAGTGGGCAGAAGAATCGGCTTCTACAAAATTCATGGAGAGCTTGGATGTGGAAATTTCTCCCATGTTAAGCTGGGAATTCATGCTCTCACCAAAGGTAAACTCCTGAATGAAACTAATAACATGCAGTATTAATTACAGATATCGGCACAGGGGCACCCAAAAACATCACCTCAACACATGGGCAACAAAAAAGAAAAGAAAGAAAGAAACATAAGCTTCCTTTTAAAACTGTGGCTTTTTATAAGATTCAAGTGGTAAGTTGGCTGATAAGCTGTTTCCATCAGTGGGCTACAACACTACCAAGTGTGTCCTTATAAAAATTTACTAACAAGGCAATTTGTGCCTGGCCAGGGGGCTGATTCAGCCACGAAGAGACAGACTGTCTGCTGCCCTTGAACAGATGGATTGATTAGAGATCTCCAGTTTCCTTAGCAACGGCTAAAATTGCTGCACGTCTCATCAAAGGCTACAAAGAGAGACGAAAATTAGTGTGTAGCTTTATTTGTGTGTTTGTGTGTGTGTGTGTGCATGCATGCAGTGTTTAGGTCAGTGGTGTCATTTAGTCAAAACCAAAATGAGCTGCAATGCATTTTAAATGCTCCTATTGAAAGCTATGTCACAGCTGAAAGAGAGCCTAATACCAGCCTTAATAATGCATACTGTAGCACAATTAGATATGTCAACACTATTTTGTTATTTAAGAACTTTTCTGTATTCAGTTACCTGAGGTCTGCTTTATGCATCTCTATCAATCATTTAAAGGAATACTGCCAAGATATCAGTTTTTCTAAGGTGTTATATTCAGTGTTTTGATCTTTGTAAAACTGCACTTACATATTTTTTTTGAATCTCAACTTTTGCATGAGCCTCCACATCCACCCATACTTAGAGTAACTGCAAAGGACCCTTTTTTCCTAACCCCATTTTTAGGATGTGGAAAATCAATCTACAAAAGATTTATGTAACTTACAACTTTTTATTTCCTGTATAAGTTTATGCTGAAATACAGTGCAGCTTTAGAGTTTTACGGTACATGCTTTTGAATGATCGTGTGTGGAAATGTATTATGTGTATGGCAATCAATGACCATAAACATCTCCCTTGGCATCACCAGACAAAGTGGCCATAAAGATCTTAGACAAGACAAAGCTGGATCAGAAGACCCAGAAGCTGCTGTCCAGGGAGATTTCTAGCATGGAAAAACTACACCATCCCAACATCATACGCCTCTATGAGGTATTTTATACTTTCAAGTGAACTTCAGATCTCATGGGGCTTTTTTTGATCTCTATACATGTGTATAGCTGACATCAAGAGCTTTTCTTGCTAATATAGTCTAACATGTACTTAAACTTTGTGACTTTAGGTGGTGGAGACTTTGTCACGCTTGCACCTAGTGATGGAGTACGCAGGGGGAGGGGAGCTCTACACCAAGATTACCACAGAAGGAAAACTTTCTGACGCTGACAGCAAGATCGTCTTTGCACAGATTCTTTCTGCTGTTAAACACATGGTTAGTAAATATATGTATATATTAACATGGTCTGAAATACAATGTGAGTAAAATGTATTTAAAACATATAATCTTAGTAGTGATATAACTGTGTGATATTCAAAACAGTATCTATAGTACTGCCTATGCCCTGCTGCTACGGTGACCTGGATAAGCCAGCGCGTTCATTCAATGCATCTAATCTTCTAACCGAGCAAGTCTCATATGACACTTTCTGTCATTGATGAATATTTGCCCACTACAGCTGTGCGATCATTCATTACTTTTAACCAGCACCTTTACTGTGTTTTATGTACGCATTTAATTTTAAGTCAAGAGAGATGATAAAATTCAGATTTCATAATTGCCAACATTATAACAAACCAACTGTGAGTGGAATTGCAGGCGTGTTCTAAGAGAGGAAACACAAATAATAAACTTCTGTTTGATATCAGGATGAAAGATCCAAATGATGCTTCTGCTGCTAGCTGCACAGTGGCCTGTCACATGAATGCATTACTGGCGCTGATTTCCTGCGTGCATTGCAGCCACATGTCTGTACAAAACCTGATAGAGGTGTATGTAAGAAGGCATATGCCCAATGGAGTTTGATAGGACTTTAAACAGTCTTGATTCTGCCTGCTCCTTGGTATTACGTCTGTCATGTCCAGTTGCAGCCATGTAAGAAAACTGCAGGTATTTGTCCAGAGAATGTACAGTGGAGTGGAGGTCATGTGTCCTGCCTTCTGCCTGCTCCATCCAGGCACTTCATGTACAAACAGCTTTAGATTAAAATTTAAGAACGCCCCAATTTAACAAAATTATTATAAACTCTTGATGGTGAAGCATTAATAATGTAATTAGAATTATGGTCCTCAAATAATATAATCAGGGTTTTTAGCGAGCAAATAAATGTGCAAGTTTGTGATATTTGCATTACTAATTTGTCCGTGTTCTCCCACAGCATGAAAACAACATCATCCACCGTGACCTGAAAGCAGAAAATGTCTTCTACACCAACGGTTCTTGCGTAAAGGTGGGGGACTTTGGATTTAGCACACTGAGCCGCCGTGATGAGACACTCAACACATTCTGTGGCTCTCCACCATATGCTGCGCCTGAACTCTTCCGGGATGAGCATTATGTCGGCATCTATGTAGACATTTGGGCCCTGGGGGTGATGCTGTTCTTCATGGTGACAGGTACCATGCCATTCAGGGCAGACACTGTGGCCAAACTAAAGCGGTGCATCATGGATGGGGCCTATGTTATTCCCACTTGGGTGCCAGAGGCATGCCAGAGGCTGATCAGGGGAATCCTCCAGCCCATACCAACTGACCGCTGTACAGTGGAGCAGATGATGGGCTGTGAGTGGTTGCTCCCTGTGGACTTCCCGCATGCAATGGAGCCTTTTAAACTAGACCCGTCCTACCTGGCAGAGAGTGATCCATCGGAACTCATAGAGGAAGAGATGGAGATAAAGTCTTCACTAGAGGCACTGGGAATCACCACAGAACACATCCTGAACAACCAGGGTAAAGACTGCAGGAGCTCCATCACTGGTGTCTATCGGATTCTGCTTCACCGTTTTCACAAGAGACGGGTTGTTGAAAGCATCCCTGCTGCGAAACAGGCAGTCAGACCCACTGCAACAAGTAAAAAGGAACGACTAAAAGTCTACCGCAGTTTACGGCAGACATCGAAACTCTGTGCAATTCTGTGACAAAATTCTATACTTTGCTCCACAAATGTAATTCATTTATAGACTTTATAGAAATTGCATGGATTTTTATTACAAATTTAAAAAAGAAGAAGTGGTTTTCAGTCCAGTAGAAAACAACTGAAATCATGGCATATTATAAAACCCCCCTGAGCTCCTGGAATCTGACATTTCTCATGTCTGTGTAACTATGTGGCTGCTGTCATCGCCTGATTTTTCTGGCAGGGACAGGAATTCTCAGAAATTTGAAATGTTTTGACATCTATTTTATTGAAGTCAACATAATGATGATTAGATGGCATGCAGAACTTATTATATGGGTCATGCGGGCCAGATATTTATAGTTCACACTTGGCCTTAGTTGTGTTGTAACAACGAGTTCAATGAGAATCAATGTAGCATAATTTTTAGGAAGACAAAGAAATCCACAATGTTTAGGTGAAAAAGTGGCAAAACATGCTGTCAATACATGAAATATAGTGTCTTTAATATTTAATTGCACTTTTCCTCGATGCCTTAGTTTTTTCATCCTTTTTTATGAAATCAGACTGGCTGGTTTCATTATACTCCTTAATGCTTGGGATGAGATAGTAAGTAGAGATTTTACATCTTATTTAATATGTCTCCATGAGATGTCCCTGCTCTTAGACTGGCTGACCGTAATATTTTCCCTGTGGCCTGAAAAATCCACTAAATGACATTAGGCTATGAAGACCAAGGTACCAACTACTAGTTGGTAGCTTATGTGACAAAATAAAGTTTCAGCTTTGACTGAAACAATTTTGGTATGCGTTTGAGTCTTTTTGTCTTTTTAATCACATATGATGCCATGTCCATGCAAATGTGCTGAATGAAATAAATTTAAAACTTAAAAACTGCTCCATCTTTTTAAATGTAATAATTATTTAATGCGTATGTTGCTTTTATGTTTGGATGCATGTTTTATAACTGAAACTCTAAATACAGGAGCCCATCCCAGCTGACATAGAGCAAGAGGCAGGGTACACCCTGCACAGGTCACCAGCCTGTTGCAGGGCCAAGAGAGAGACAGACAATCATTCACACCTATGTGCAATTTAGAGTGACCAATTAACCTAACCACAGTAACTGCATGTCTTTGAACTGTGGGAGAAAACCCACATAGACACGGCAGAATATACAAACTCCACACAGGGAGGCCTGAGCCAAAGTGGAATTAAACCCAGACCTTCTAGATGTCATTCTAGCTGTGAGGCAGTAGTGCTAACCACCATGCCACCGTGCTGCCCTGTATATTTAAATCTACCTATCTATCTATCTATCTATCTATCTATCTATCTATCTATCTATCTATCTATCTAGTATATAGTTTATAGTGTATATATAGTATAATTTTAACACTGAAATTGAACTGAGATTTGAAATGTTCTAAAATCTAGTTTACTAAAGTCAGCATAATGACTATATGACAATTTGTTCACAAATAATATCTTAGAAAGGTTATCATACTTTTATATTTTTTATTGTTGTTTTGTTATGTTTTATTTTTTATATTTTTAAATATATTAACACCTATTTCCTTTTTATGTACTTATTACTTATTTTATTGTTTTTAATTTTATTTTTATTACTGAAATAAATAAACACATTCATATTCATTTTAAAGCTAGCAGTCAGGATTATTTTTTTCTGTATGATCATTTTTATATATATATATTTTTGTATTAACATCGTAAGTACTAGATATCAAACAGTAACTACATTTCCCAGAATCACCGAAGACTAACACGTACTCACATCCGCTTTTACGTGGTGACGCAATTTTTGCCTCGTTGGAAGGTGGTTTCAGCAGGAAGCGCTCTGACGGCGTACAGCAGCAACTCAGAGAAACGAGAGTAGAGAAATCAAGACACTTGACGCACTCATTTGAATGGTATTGCATCTTGTCATCAAACGGTAAGAAAATTAATGCCGGCCTTACCAGCTGTTGATGCTTCACAGTTTTTTATTAGCAAAAGGGACCACGCCCTCAGCAGAAAAAGACTATAACAGGATTATTAGGCTAATGTTAACATCTGACTCCTTGATGTTGGCCTAAGAAGACGTTTCCTACTTTTTGACGATGTCAGTTCCAGTTCATAAGGGAATGAATCACTTACGCCAACTTCTAGCTTAACCAAGTCATGTCATTTATGTATAAAATTGCTAGTTTATACTGCAATAAATGATTATTATTATTGTTGATAATAATAACGTCAGCCTGCATTCGGCGTGCCGTCATGTTTAAACCTCAGTAAACAGTACAGCATTCAAATAGTCGTGTCATGATATAGACTAAAACAATATTATGCATCTTATTTATTTTGACACTTGGTAGTGCATTCAGATCCTGTGACAAAGACATGGGGGCGGGGCTTACTATGGATGAGGTCATGATAGCGCTGTGGCGCTGATGCAATATAAAAGGCTATTAGTCGTGCTATTAACCCCTTGCCAGGGAACTAAATCTATTTTTATATACATTCCCATAAATATTGTGACCGCTGACATACACTCAACACAGTCATGCACCTGCAGCCTCCTCGTGGAGACAAAAAAAAAACTGCAGAGCTGCGTCCAGTGGATGTTTACGGCATCGTCCACCACCCCTTTGTTTTAATGCATCACGGCAATATCAAAGCACTGTGACATTTTACTGAGCACATTGACCTGTTATATCAAATTGCAGCTTACTGCAGTTTGTTTGTTGGGTAGGTCCATCAGCACTTTTGCACAGTAGTCAGTCAAAGGTAGGAGGTATCATATCACCATTTAATAAGCGATCCAAGTCACGTGGGTATAAAAACAAGCATTCATTGGTCATTTCACAAAGGTATACCTGGTTTGATCTGTTAAAAAAAACTGCATAATTCAATTGTAGGATGAATTGAACAGTAATTTAAAGCAGCATTACAATTTCTTGTACTAAAAACAAAACAACACAACTTCCAATTCTAGCCAGAAATTTCTTTAGGATTCCAAAAGAGGACTGGGCCTGGAGTCTATAACAGCATGAAGCCAGGTACACCCTTGACAGGTTTCCAGTCTGTCACAGGCCTATCACACACAGAAAGGCCACAATTCACTTCATGGTCAATTTAGAGTTACCAGTTAACCCAACCCACTGCGGGAGGAAGCTGGAGTACCTGGCGAGAACTCACATAAGCATGGGGAAAACATGCAAACTCCACACAAAAATTCCCCAGCCTGGATTCAAATCCAGGACTTTCTTGTTGTGAGACAGCAGTGCTAATCAGTGCTAAACAGTTCAAACTCCAAACAAAGTGATAACACAATCTATGAGATCACATAAATGAGAGATAAACTTTTTCATGGAATTGCTAAAACCAATATTCCAGACAGTGACATTCTGTTACATCAATATAGTTTATATGTAATCTACATTTAGACTCCAATGTTACCACATATTAAATTTGCTCTCCTCTGTATGCTTCTTTTTGCCGCAGATGTCAATCACAGAAGATCTTCCAGACATGGATGGAGCAGACCTATTCGGGCTGCTGTTCCATGGCGGACAGGATGGATCCACTGAGCCCTTCTTTCCTGATGAGAATGGGCTCATTGAGTCCTGGCTATCTGGACAAGATGTAAGAGAAGAATAAAGTTATTGAAAAGGGCTAAATGGCTGTTTAATGCATTATCTGGTGTAGCTTGCTGCTAACTATGAGTTATCTTTGAGGCTATATACCAGACAAACTACATGATAATAGCTTTTCTTAAAGCTTAACAGTCTCGTGATTTACGTCTCTCTCTGTGTGTGTGTGTGCGTGTGTGTTTTTAGATTTTAATGCACTTTTGTCTCCCAGATGCTGGCAGATGTGGACACTGAAGATTTTCTCTCCAGCTTATTAGATGGAGAAGACAACACGGAGGCCATCTGTCCTACCTATTCCCCACTGGGCAGCGACAGTGGCATTTCTGACGACAGCAGCTCTGGGCCTGGAAATAACAACCATGCTGAATGCTCCAGTCCTCATGGCAGTGATAGTGATGTTGTGCCCAGTCCCAGCTATTCCCAGCCCAGTCCGGTGCACTCTGACCTTGCTGTGACATATTCAGAGCTGCAAACAGAGAGCTTTGAGGCCTTAACAGTCAAAGCAGATCATAGCTACTCTCTGCTGCAGAGTGGAGGAAGGGATATGGACGTGCTGCAGAGTGTGAGGGCAGAACAGCCAGATACAGATGTCTTCATTGATCTGGGTGTGTGTTATTGAAGAATTCTTGCATACATTTAACCTTTAACATTTTATTTTAGCTAAGAACATCAAATCTCTTTAAATAAAGACGAGATAGAGATGGTGTTTGTATGGAATTTGTAGGGGGTGAAGGTTTTAAATGAATAGCCTTCTTATGACAGATGACCTGGTGACTGAGGCAATGGAGGAGGATGTCAGCAGTGAGCTGGATGTCAGCAGCGAGCTGCCTTGCACTTTGGCCATAGAGAACCCAGCACAAGATACAACAGAGTCCACAGAAATAGACCAGGTCAGTTTCTCTTGCTATTATAGCCAAACCAGAAGTGTTGTTGGCCATGTTTTGCTGATGCGATGGTTGCCGAAGCATTATACAAATGTGTGTAATGCTTTACTAGGCACACACAAAATTTCACAAATTTAGAAAACTTTGTTATTCCTCCCTCTAGTTCCAGTTTAAAGAGATTGTGCTCAATGAGGAGGAGAAACGGCTTTTGGCGAAAGAAGGTGTAACCATTCCCACTCACATGCCCCTCACAAAGGTAATTTTTAGTTTTGGTGTTTTATAATATCTATTTTGTTTATTTGTATCTCACCCAGCTTTAGCTGTGTTGTGAATACTCTGCTTAAAAGCCTGCTCTGTGTAACAGGCAGAGGAGAGGACTTTGAAGAGGGTCAGAAGGAAGATCCGCAACAAGCAGTCTGCTCAGGAGAGCCGCAAGAAGAAGAAGGTGTATGTTGATGGACTGGAAAACAGGTAAGCTACAGATGATATGCTGGAACTGGCTTATATTATTGTCTTTAACACATACACAGAGTGCAGTTTTTCTGCTGTATTCTGGATAGCCACTTTCTCTGGGCCGACTATAAAGATTTTGGCATCCAAAAAGCACCTACTGCTTTTATTCTTAATTATTCTGACCTTTATTTTCTCAATGAATCATTATTTTGTCTATAAAATATAAAATAATTTTAATGCCTGTTATCATAGCGAGAGTAGTGCCCTGTTTAAACAAAAAAATAAAAATAAATACACTTATCACAACATTTATTTTAAGTTCTTTATGACTAATGATCCTCGCATCTGTTTATTTTATGTCTTCTTTTTGTGGTGGATCAAACACTTGGGTGTTTGGCTCTTGATAAATATACTAAATAATGAATCAATGTCTGCTACAGGGTGGCCATCTGTACTGCACACAACCTGGAACTACAAAAGAAAGTCCAAATGCTTCAGAAACAGAACATGTAAGAAGTCTTTGCTTTGCTTCTGTGTTCATATGGAGTCACATCAGACTTCTGAATCAGTTGACATCGGTTACATTAAACTTGTCTATTTTTATTTACCACAGGTCCTTGATTGAGCAGCTGAGAAAACTTCAGGCTATGGTGAAGATGTCGACCATGAAGGCCAGCACAACCAGCACTTGTGTTATGGTAAATTTTGAATACTCTGGCTTATTTTTCTCCAGTGTCAAGGTCTTTATCATTCAGTGCTATTTTTCTCACGTTTTCATTGGGCTTTCAGGTGTTCCTGCTCTCTTTCTGTCTCATCATCTTCCCGTCAGTCAATCCATTTGGTGGAAACGCTAAAGAAAAGGAGCTCTACACACCCTCCTCAAGTATGTTATATAAAAATAACAAGTCTATTTTATTATGTTTCAGCTGTCTTTTCTACACCCTAAAATATACCTTCTTTATTTAATAGGTTATCATTACATAACTTTATAATAGATTTTCAATGGAATATCTTTTCAGTGTAGTGACGTTTTATTTATTTAATCTATTGTGTGATTTCATGACTGTATTTTCCAGCAATCTCTCCTAACCTTTGTATGATCTTTTCAATCATTACTGCAGTCGTCTCTAGGAACCTGCGATCGTTGCCAGCTGAAAGCACAGATGCCACATACATCTCTGAGCCCAAGGAGGAGACGCTTTTCTTGGTGGGCCAAGGAGAGGTGGAGAACAGTAAAGCCATCTTTGCGGGCGGTCAGAAGAATCACACTCCTGACTACCAGAGGGTGGAGCAACCTGACTCAGAAACAGGCGTCAACAGCAACTCTTCGGCAGACTTCCCAAGTCCTGCTCAGGCAGCAGAGATGAAGCAGGGGCCGGCTGGGGCATTACAGGAAGGATCTGTCGATGCTGTTGTGGCATCTGCTGTCGCATACGATGTGAAGGGTTCCAAGGATACCTGGATAGACCGGAATCCTCCGTCTGTCATATTACAGCAGCACCGCTCTGATGAGATGTAGTAGGGACATGTTGATCTGTATAACCAACAGAGGGAGCTGTATGCCTAATGATTTGGGTGCTGGGGGGGAAGGGAATAATACCGTTTTTCATCCAGATATAGGATCCATCTTTTTGTCCATGCTTTTCCCCTCTGAAAGCCTTCTACTAGTTACTTTATTTGCACTTTGTTTCCTTGCTCTAGCAGTCAAAAGGAACCGGGGAGAGATTTTCATATTTTAGCAGGACAGATTGCAGAGATGATATAAATGCCTGCAGAGGGCACATCCTACTGAGTTAGCACTGAGAGCTGTCAACTTAGTTACAACATGTTGTGCAATTACCAAATTTTACCAGTAGATTACTTAAAGACAGATATGACTGTCACCAAATGTGGAGGGAGTTTAAACACATCCAGCAGATCTCAATGCTAACATATGCTGCTTATCAATTCCAAAAATCATAATTTTCATAGCCATAGTAAATTATGAAAATGGGTAGTCTAGTAGTTTGTGCTGCAAATTAGTCAGCAATGTCTATGGAGTAGTAGAAGATAGAGCGCTTGATTCTCATGAAGCTTGATCACAATGGTTGTTCAACCACAGTAATGCTTAAGCCATTGCAGGACATTTGGCCATTTAGAAGACTTGTAAAGTTTGTCAGTATTTCCCTTGTAACAAGGGTATCCATGCTCCTTTTAATTTTGGAATGCTTTGTTTTTATTTGTTTTACAGTGAAGCAATGCAAATTATAAAAAAAGAAACTTGAATCCTGGACGTAACCATTGTTGGCTAATCAACTACACCCCTGCAGTCTCCTCTTTTATAACTTCCCTACACAGTTTTTAACTTCATAAACTTGTCTGGAGTACCTTAGCACACGTGTAGGCAGATTAAGGGGTTGGACTTACTTGCTCGGTAAACTTAAAGTAAATATGTTAAAAAAAAATGTTATGACCTGTTTAGTCAGTAAAACATTTGTTTTTTTTATTTTTGTGTATTTTTTTGTTACTGTCTATTATAAATGGTATTGAAGATACTTTCCACTGTATTGACAGGCAATGAGATTCTAAATGTTAATAATTTTGAGCAAAAACACTGGCATTTGTTGTTGTCCAAGAATGAAATGTAAATATAAAAAAGTGATTGTTGCTCTTTCTGTACATTTGAACTCTTTATGTATAATACATGTCTGAACAACTATAATAAACTTTTTATATGTCAGAATAAATCTTCATTTATGTTATTAATGCAGAGATACAGTTGGGGGGAAAAAGCACATCCTCTTTTAATCTTAGTGGTTTCTGTATCAGGACATAAACTGAGCATATGACATATTACACCATGCCATTATTTATTTAAAAAAAATCTAAGCTAAAATGCAGAAACAGCGTGTGAACTACATCCTTACTGCTTGGATAGAAAATAAGTAAGAAGCAACCAGGTGTTGCTAATCAAATGCACTTGATTAACTGATCATCAGCAAGTGTGAGCACCTTTATAAAAGCAGAGGTTTGCCAGTTTGAACATTTGGAGCAGGTGGGTCATGTGTGTTAACACACTACCAAGGAAGAAGGCTATAAGTAATGATCAACAATTACAGATGCAATTTTGCTGCCCATCAGTCTGGGAGGGATTATAATGTCATTTCCAAATAACTTCAAGTCCATCATTCTACAGTGAAAAGATTATTCACAAATGGAAAACATTTACCGATCTTCCCAGGGGTGGATGTCACCGCAAATTCACCCCAGCATCAGACCATGCATGCTCAGAAACTGCAAGAAACCCAAGAGCTATATATCAGTCTCCACAGGCCTAAGCTTGTTAAGTGTTAAACTGCATGACAATACAATTACAAAAAGAACAAGTCTGACTTGTTTGGAAGGGTTTCCAGGAGAAACTTATTTTTTTTAAAAAAGAACATGGCAGCACAACTTGTGTTTGCAAAGTTGCATTCTCAACAAACCACAAGACTTCTGACACAATGTTCTTTGGACAAAGTAGAAATGTTTGGCTGTAATGCACAGCTCTATGTTTGGTTCAAAACAAAACAAAAAAACATACGCGGCATATCAACAAAAAAAAAATCACCACACCAAGTGTCAAGCACTGTGGTGGAGGGTTGATGATTCAGGCAGGTCTTACAGCCACAGGACCCGGGCACCTTGAAGTCACGAGTCAACCACGGACTCCTGTGTATACTAAAGTATTCTAGAATCAAACAACAATCATGTCTTGCTAGTAAAACTAAAAACTGAATGAGGGTGTGATTTTCACATGACTGTAGAAAAACGCCTGTACAATCAAATCTTGAGCACTACAAACATTTACTTTTTTAATTTCGGGAGGCTCCTGATAATTCAAGTCCACTTAAAGTAGATGGATTTGTTCAATAGTCAATGTTTTCAGTTTCCTACCCATGCAAAAAAAAATTCTGCAGGTGAGCTTTATTTGCATAGAAATGAGGCTGACAGGCACAAACACTCTGGAATTGTTTGCCACACCTTTTACCACAGTCAGGTGCTTTCCTCCTGATCACACAGGGGGGGGATATACTGCCAAAAGCACTCACTCGTCTGCTTTTGCACGCATATGAATTTGAGTGACGTCCCATTCTTGATCCATAGGGTTTAACATGATGTTGGCTCACCCTTTGCACCCTTTAACAACTTCAGCTCTTCTGGGAAGGCTTTCCACAAGGTGTTTATGGGAATTGCTGACCATTCTTCCAGAAGCGGATTTGTCAGTGCATCAGACACTGATGGCCTAGCTTGCATTCTCTGCTCTAATTCTGTGTTCTGTCCGACTGAGATCAGCAGTCCAGTCAAGTTCTTTCACACCAAACTCACTCATTCATGTCTTTATGGACCTGATTTGTGCAATTATCCAAATGATCCAAAATGTCACGGTATGCTGAAATATCACGAGTTCCTTTCACTGGAGCTAAGGAGCCGAGCCCAACTCCTGAAAAACAACCCTACACCATAACCCCCCCCCCCCACCGAACTTTACACTTGGCACAATGCAGTCAGACAAGAACCGTTCCATCAAATTTTCAAATGGAGGACTACGATTCGTCACTCCACTCGTCTCCACTGCTCCACTGAGTCCAGTGGCGGTTTGCTGTACATCAGTGGATCCAATGCTTTGCGTTGCACTTGGTGATTTAAGGCTTGGATGCAGCTGCTCTGCCATGGAAACCCATTCCACGAAGCTCTCAATGCACTGTTCTTGAGCTTTATGAAACGCAAGAAGGCCACATGAACTTTGGAGGTCTCTAGGTATTGACCACAGAGAACTGGCGACCTCTGCACTCTATGCGCCTCAGCATCCACTGACCCCCCTCTGTGATTTTATGTAGCATACCAAATCATGGCTGAGCTTCACAAATGTTTGTAGAAGCAGTCGGCATGCCTAGGTGCTTGGTTTTATACACCTGTGGCCATGGAAGAGATTGAATACTTTTAGCAACATAGTGCAACATAGTGTAATCCTTGTTTATTCTTCAGTGGGCTTTCCACAGGCAGTCTGGGACCCCCCCCCCCATGCATAACTGCTTACCTCATCCAGCTATTTTGATTGATTTATTTTCACCATTTTGTTTGTTTTATATATATGACTAAAATGTGAATTCACGGATGAGTAATGCTGGTTAAAGGCTGCAAAGATCTCACTTTAGTTGAACTTTAAATTATGTAAGTTTTTATTATTATTATTGCATTTTTTTCCCATTCACAAATCTCCTGTTTTTGCGTGCCTTGTTATTCCTGCTCCATGACTCGTAAACAGTATTTGTCTGACCTCAGCCGTGTGGAGGCTAACAGCTCAGAGACCGGCTGGTGACTCACCAGCGTGAGGCTGGAATCATGACTCATGTGACTTATTCTACACGTTGAGACGAGCTGCGTTCAGTCTCTGATCGACCAGCAGATGGCGGCGTAAACCCAGATTTCTGACACCAAGCCCCTCTGCGCACTGCGGGCCAAGTTTGTTTTTGGCAGTTGACTGTGTGGGCTAGATTAGGTTAAAGGTCATTCCGTTATCATGTAGGCATCTTATTTGCGTCCACAAATGTCAGCTTGGTTTAGTATTTGACTCATCATTTAACATGAAACCGATCAAGAAAACAACCTTTAACAGGATGCAATAATCCTGGCCTAATTTGTGGTGCGTAGCCCACTTCTGAAGCAGATATTAGACTTCTTATGTTTACTCCTTAAAAGAGAGATTTGTGAGATTTTGGTAATTCATTAAAATATGACTTACTCATACACGCACAGGTTCAGACAACAATCCAGTTGTGTGCACGCGCTCTCTATGGTCGCAGCATCTGTCAGAGAAAGATATTGATGATAGATGTAAACACGCGCTTATCACACTGATAAGATGAAGTGAGCAGCAAAGGCTGCGTGGCTGTGACGCATGGGAGGGCCCGTGCGCATCTGTCGGGCATCTGCCGCAGGGCACTGCATGGATCGGGGTAATAAAGCACGCAGGACGCGCGCACACACACACAGACACGCACAGTGACCCCCCCGGCGCCACGGAAGACCGGGGACAGGTGGGGAGACGTATTGTTGTGTGGCGTTCTGTTCTGTGTGCAGAGATGCCACACGCCCAGACAGTCTGTGCAAAGCTTTTGCTTTGCAGCGGGCGAACCAAAACTGGCGTGTGGCCGTAAGCTGTTCGGCCAGCCTCACCAAACACATCGCCACCAGAAACTCTCGTCTTAGTCGGGTCAGGACAGATTCCCCTTCATTTCTGTAACCGTAAACACATGAGTAACAGGTTCGGAGGCTATGACGCGCCGAGCAGGTGCGCCATGAACAAGCTGTTTATTAAGAGCAATGGAAAGCTGCACAGGGAAAGTTTGCATGGATTATCTGTATAAATATATCCCCAGTGACTCTCCCGACTGGGGAAATCCATTATTGTTATAGAGTTCATCAGGCAATTTATTCATTTTCGCCACTGTTTTTAATGCGGCGCACCCAAAGGAAAAAAAAAATCCGCCAATTTTCCTTCGGCTTATTCGCACAGTCAGTTACACTGTCACCTGTAGGATAGTGTGAATTCTTCTGTGCCCACTGTGGAAAAACACGAGGCGTGACAGTTACATAATCCCAAACCCGGGGATGCTGATGGAGTGGGAAATAACGCCTCTGCAAACTATGAACATGTTAAAGAAGAAAATAATCACATTCCTTCTGCAATGTGACATATATTTAATCTCTGTTTCATAAACACGTCAGCTTGTCCGGGGGGGGGGGGGTCTTTTAAAGTCACAGTGGTTAAAAAAAAAGGCTTGGC
>VUQK01028372.1:45533-62720 GCA_015106715.1 Bujurquina vittata | reverse complement strand
AGATCATACTAAGATATTATATAAAAAAAAAAAGCCAGACAATGCAAGTATAAGTTTATATATTTACACAAATACTGAGAATAGACTGAACCCAGAGAAAGGGTAAAATAGAGGAAAAAAACTTAAATCAAAAAGCCTAAAATTGGAAGCACGTTTTCCCTCAGAGTTAGAGTAGATCCATTCTTGAGTACAGTGAAAATCTAAAATAGCTGCTTTGTCCTGGTCCAACAGTGGCATGCCAGACAGACAGTTTGTGAAACAAAGAAAGTGGGTAGCCAACCACAGTAACCTCAGCAGACTCTTCAACTCTACCCAGCAACTATTACATTCTGACACTTAACCAGTCTCTAAACACAGACATGCATGTGTGCTCACAGACATAGACTCAAGACCACAGTCAAAAGATCTCACTTAGCTTTGGAGCCAAAGGGGATATGTAGCTTTGCTTGAGTGTGTCTGTCTGTGTAGATATTGTGTATTAAAGCCCTTTTGCGTGCATGCAAGCATGCATACGAGGAGGTGGAATTAAAATGTTCTGCAGCTGATATCAGTCTGTATTAGATACATTTTTATTATATATTCTCTTGTAGAGTGTGGCTGTGGATAGTCACTATCATGCTTACAGACAAGGGGACAACGCGTAGGCATATTTATCCACAGCCCAAGAGCGAGGCAACTCACTGACGTCTGACTTGGAAACTGACAAAGACGGACTTTGTTGCCTTTGTGGGTGAACCGAAAGAACCTAGTCTTTCAGCATCCCCCTTTGAGTGCGTATGTGTGCGTTTGTGTGTAGGTGGGTGTATATATGAGAGCAATGGAACTTTATTTCCAAGACCAAAGCAAAGGGTATCCCCAACCTCATTAATAAATGCATAACAATGAAATTCATTGCCTGATTTAAGATGATAATAAGCACACACACCCACATATCCTCAATTGAATCTTCTTATTTCCCTCCCTCCTTCCACCTCAACCTTCATCTTTCTCCTTTTCCTGTCAAACCCAGTGTGCCAAATGTGAGGTTTTTGTCTTCCATCTCACTTTCTTTTCAAAGCCAGACATGACTCTCTCATTCAAATACAGTCCTCTTTGTTGGCATAGATTCAGAAGCAGTAAATGTCTCTTCAAACAGACACATGCAAACACACATAAATGCACGCACGCACAAGTCCCCGAGGGCCTGTTTCCTTTGATCCAGCTCTTACTCAACCATAGACGGTGCAGCAGGTGTGAGGCAGCCGTCAGGTGTGTGTGCACAAGAGCAAGCGCGTGTATATATGTGTCATCAGCCATATGGCCCTTTAGTTACTGACTACACACCTAGCCCACCTCATGCACCCACTCGAACAAACACGCTGGCTTTCACCCTGTCTCCAAAGCAGCTGTAGAATCTAGAAAACACTGGTGAACGCATAACCAAGGGCAAATCACAGCAATTGCTCGGCGGACACTCCACCAATCACACGGCTTAGCCTGAATGCAACCTGCAGCTGAGCCAATCAGGAACAAAGAGCGAGGAGAACCAATACCAGCAGGAGCCAGAAAGTGAAGCAGTTGGAGATAGAGATAAACCAATCAGAGCCTAAAGGCTGAATCCATTGATGTGATGTTTTTGAATCTCTGCTAAGAACTTTTTCTTTATAGGCAAAACATACAACAATTTAATGCCCCTTCACTGCAGTGCCAAATTTTTAGCTAATAACATGCATGGAAATCCAGTCATATAGAAGACTGGCGTGTTATAATAAAAAAAAAAAATGTTCGCGCATGTTAAGGATGTTGAAAAAAACAAACAAACACAAATCAGCTGTAGATGTTGCAAGATGATGAAATCCCAGAAAAAAACAGTGCAAAACAGTGTATCTGTTTTTCTTCCTCTGGACTGGTTATGTTTTGAATCGGTTATCTGAGTGCATAGATCTCTGTGTATTTCTGTAAGTGTGTCACTGTGTTTGTCCCAGGTCACCCTAAACCCTCTGACTTCATGGACAATAAAGCAGAGAGGCGTGTCATCGGCACACGTGCTGCCAACTGTTGCAGAGACACAAAGTGAACATAAAAAGCACTTTACTGGCTGTGAAGGGTCCCCCCTCCAAATGACCACGGCACACTCCAGTATCATGAGCCACACACACCCCTATCCCGGCTCCTTTGTCCCAAATGAATGAGCTGGAGAAGCGTGTGTGTGTGTGTGTGTGTCTGTGTGCCTGCAGATGAGTGTATATGTGTGTGTGTGAGGACAGCTGGCTCTCTGGCTCCATCAGTAGCAGCTGCCCCAGCCTCAGGCCCTCAGGGTGGAACAGTGCAGATTAGAGGCTCACTGGGGTGGGGTGAAGTTTGTATGTGTGTGTGTGTGTGCGAGTGCGTCAAGGGGACGTGTGGCCCAGTCTGCGGCCTTACGCTCAATGAATGGGCCAGTCCTCTTCTTTGTCCCCTCTCCTGTATCATTTTCTTTTTCATGGCGTCTCCCTCCAAAAGCAAAAGGAAGCAGATTTTTCCTAAATGAAAAATTAGAATGCAATGTAATTAGAGGGAAAGAAGAAAGCGAGAGAAGAGTACACAGAGAGAGATGAACGGGATGAAAGAGAGAGACAGTGAAAGTAGCCAGCGTCAGGCAGGCGAAGGCCCAGACAGTGGGATGGAGACAGTGAGAGACACAAAGAGTTTTGGGTCCCCACTTGGTGCTGAGTGGGGGCCAGCTATGGTGGCTTAGTGACAGCTGTTACTCCTGCCTATAGGATATTTGAGCCTTTGAAAAATACAAGGCTGCTATGAAGAATAGAGGAACCACTTTTCTTCTGTGTGTGTGTGTGTGTGTGGTGTGTGTGTGTGTGTGTGTAGTAGGATAAAATAAAGAGCTTTTGAAATAGATGGGTGTGGATTCTTGCCAGGACATAAAGAGTGGCACACTTCACCCGAATGTCTTGGCAAATAAAAAGAGCATTCTGGGTGGACTGATACGAAGGAGGGGAGGGAGACAGACTTTCACCCCCTAACGAGCCATTTATAGATGTGTTTTCATCCATGTTGATTTATTAAAACACAATGGCATCTCCAGGACAGAGCCACAGTTTGTTGACACAGAGGAGTCATTCAGAGCTTCACAACAACACGATATTTACACAGCAACCCGGCCAATGGAGACACATGCAAATCACTCTGGTCTGGTCCAGTGCTAACCATGAGACATTGTGAAAAGTACACAGATCAAATGGTTAAAAGCCTTAAAGAGCATTGAGTCATATGTTTGCGAAATCCATGTAATGGAGCTAAATCACAGATAAAGGTTAAATGAAGTGAAATCCCATCAGACACATAGTATATAACACTTAGCAAATAGCATTTTGAAACACCCCTAATGCAGCACTGACCTTCAGAGAGTCTGTTTCAGTGCTTTTAAAAACTGCTTTTGTGAAATACTAATGAAAGACTGATCCCAGGCAGATTCTTGGATGTAGATTCTCCATACAGCCTCTACACTTCTGTCCTCCTCCTCCTCCTCCTCCTCCCATCTTACATCTTCCACATGAACAGCAAACCCACTGACCCTTGTTTCCAAGGCAACATGTCAGTCTGATCCAGAGTGACAGCTCTATTCAGGTTGTCATTGTCTCCCATGACAACCAGTAAGCAATCCTTAATTAGGCCAAGGGATGCTCCAGAAAAGAGAATGACGGTTGATTCAATTACGAAGCCTTTGTCTGCTCTTTGTTTATCACACTCATTGTTATTTGCTGCAGTGGAAAAGTCGTTGTCTCAAAAACGTAATTCTGTCAGGCAAAGCAAACATGCAACCATAGGTGCAATTTTAAAATGCCACTCGGGAGCAGTTTGACCCCACATGGCCGTGTGTAAAGAGATCAGGGTAATGCCGGCCTGAGAATCTCATTTAAAGAACAGCACTGAATGCATTCGGTGTTATATTGCCAACAGAAACTGCTAGGAGTGTGTGAGCAGAACGCAATGAAGGAAATGGCTAAAAACAAAGTTAGACTATAATATCGCTGAGGTCATATATCAGGGTGCAGTTGTGGTGAATGGTTTAACTTTGATGTAAGCTGGAATTTATCTTGACAAGCCCCTGCACTAAATGACAGATACACATGTTGTTGCCACTGTGTCATGTAATACGCCCACTTTGCATCGCAGTCTTTAGAACACCTCACTAAAATCTGTTTGACATCAGATTACTGAGGACTTTACTCTGAAAAAGTTTTGCTCTTGCACAAAGCAAAATTTGAAATGACCCATTATTTTGTTACCGGCTGTATCTGATGCTGGTAATTCTCAGAAAACACATTAGCAAGTAGAGATTAATCTCATCCTCTGCTTTTAGGAAGCTTCACAGGGCCCTCTGCATATTTGGCAGATATTATCGGAAACTATTCAGTAGGTAATTACAAAGTAAACAGTGTATCAAAGTTAGCAGCTCGAATCACTTAGTTGAAGCAAGGAAGTCCAACATTTAAAACAAGACAAGCAATAAATAAATCAAAAAATAAATATAGCAACTTCAGTCCTGGAACTATACAGTACTGCACAAAAGTCTCAAGTCACTCCCTGATTTCTTTATATTTTGCTAGGAAAATGCTAATTTAGTCCAGTGATTTATTGAAATCTGGAAACATAAATGGAAATACAGTAATTAAGGCCAAAACAGAGCTTGTACAATTCTATGAAGTATGAAGGTCAATATTTGTTGTGACCACCTGTGTATATTTCATCACAGGTTGAATTTTTTGTAATTTCTCTAAATGGTCTTCAGGAGTTTTGGTTTTCAAGGCTTCTTTGAGGGCATTCAATGCTTTGGATGTTGGCTGGCTTTTGTTATGTTCTTTGTCAAGATGATCCCACACTGCCTCAGCAATGTTGAGGTCAACCCATGACTGGTAGTGCTTCATTGTGTGTTTTTCTATCCAGTTATGTTTTTACTGCATTGACAGTTTGTTTGGCAATGCTGTCCTGATGGCATTGCATGGGTTCATCAAAATCAGACAGTTCTTTTCTGCATTTGTGCTTCTGGCGATTTTGACAAGATCCCCAAACCCAATGGCTGATTTGCAGCCTTTTCTCCCTGTTTCCCTTTCTTAAGAAAGGTTTCTTGTGCCAACCTTCCACTGAGACCAACTCTGATGAGGCTTTGACAAGCAGTAGCGTTCGTAACGACATGATTTTTAGACAATGTCGAGGTTCTTTTTGGGCCTGACACTTCTTCTTTTCTCCTCCACTTGTACATTTCCCTCAAATTAGTTTTAAGGACAGCCTGCACATCATGCTGAGAGATGCCACGTTTTCAGCTAATAGCTATTTGGGAATCGCCTTGCTGGTGCAAGATTACTATTTTGTACCTGTCAAAGTGTGTTATCTTTGTGCATTTCCCATAGATTCATGTGAATAAATGGGACTGCTGGGAACAAAATACAATTTTAAATTGTATTAAATTGGTTACGTGACCAATGCTATATAAAATAAAATAAAATAAAATAAAATAAAATAAAATAAAATAAAATAAAATAAAATAAAATAAAATAAAATATTGAGTACCATTAAAACAGGAATAGATTTTTTTGCTACTGGCTGATAAGTCTAAAGAGAATACGCAAGGATAAGCCTGTCACTGTAGGTAATCGTTCATTAGCATACCGGACCACCTGCTGAGGCCACCAGTGCTGTGTATTTCTGATTCAGGTGACATAATACATGAAAAGTATGTCAAAAAAAGCACATACGCACACAAACGCACACACTTGATCACATCAAATAAACAGCACTCTCCTGGTGTTGCACACGCAGGCAGACACATAGTGTTTCAGGATAGATGCATGTGTTTTGTATTGCCCTCCTCTGCTCGAATGTTTGCACTTGTAGCAATGCAGGCTACTGCATGGCTGAAAGCGATCTCTTGGCTGATCACAATCTGTCTGCGTTGCTATCTGACTTTATGCCTGCGTCTACCTGTTGAATCCTGTTGTTTGCTGTTGACCTGTCTTCAAACTATCACTCTTTAGCTCCTAAAACCGTGTTCTAACGTGACAACTTCATTAAGACCACATTGGAATATTTACACTAACTTTAGAGCCAACATAGTGTGCCCGTAGTTTAAAGATGACTGGCTGATAGAACTGGGATGATTAAGCTGTCCAACAATTCGTGTATTTTATGAGTCACAAGACAGCCACTTTCCAAAATGCTATGAGGTCATATGCTTGGTAAAAAAAAAAAAAAAAAAATCAAGTTCTTATCATGAATATTTGAGCAATGATTGCTCTGAGTTTTTGAAAACTAAAGGGTTATAGGACTCTAAAGAACTAAATAGATACCTTTTTCCATCACCCATGCAGACAAGAAGATGTATGAGAACAAAGATCACGAAGGTCACTACGTATGCAGTGGCTTCACGTAGCATCATTTTTAAGAGCTGCTCAAATGCAAATGTGGTTCAAACAGCATAAATGAGGGCAGCAAGTATATAGTAACTAAACAGACACTAAGTTGGACGCTAGTTACACTCATTAAGATTTGGGAGTAGGTTGATTATAGAAATAAAATGCAAGAAGAGTTTGCAAAGCATCTTACATGCATATACAAAGACACCGCTTTGCAAAACACTTGGACACAAACTTGGTGATAAACATAAACAGTTACATTTGGCAAGGGTAACAGGTCTGCACAACACAAAAATCTGGAGAAAAAACATAAATTTGTACACATGAGTGTCTTTCCAAGTACCCACGCTTCTTTAATCTGCTTTGGTTCTCTATGTGTGTCCAAAAGTACGCAAAAGTTCCAAGAACTGAATGCCATCCTCCTAATCCCAAGAGATGGAATGACCGGGCATGGAGTGTTTTGTTTACTCTGCCATATCCGAGAAAGACTCAGTATTTCTCAGATAGGGTTCAGGTTAGGCTGTGAAACTAGATTCCACATTGGCACACTGTCACACCCAAGTAACAGTACACTTAACTTGTCCACCCTACCTCTTTAACCCCACAGCCAAAACTGAGACAGTGAAGAGAAAAGGCGAAAGATCAGCCTCACACTCCTCTGAGACATGAAGCTGACAGAGGCACCCTAATCCTCAGCCAAGGGGGGATTCCAGTTTTCTTTTGCCCTTTAGATAGGTTTGCTGGCCCTCTTTCAGGGTAAAAGTCGAGCACTGACGAGAAAGGAGAAGGTGAGATGTGAAATAGCTGTGTGAAATGTGTTCTCTTGTAGACTGTGCATGTGAGCGCATTTAGCAGATAACAGGAAAAGGCATCGTGAGGTGAGTTCCAGAGAGATCAGAGGAGAGGCTGGAAAGTCCAAGCTGACTCATTCAGCTGTCACCTGCTCAAAATGCACGGGAGAAACAGAGAGGGAAAGAAAGAAGAGGTTGCAAGTGTATGCTCTGAGTTATTATTAGGAAGCGTTCATGTTTGCCAGGTTTCACCCTTATGTCTCTTGCAGGGAGGAGTCACACAGCAAGTGCCTTTTTTTCTTTGTAAAGCAGGAAAGTGTAAGATGTGTGAGAGCTTTGAAGTCTGAAAGACAAAAAAGGCTCCTAAGAAAAACAAGTCCTTTGATCATGTGTCAGCGAGTTTTGGCTTTGTTGAAGAGATGAGTGAGTTGAAATAACTTTAGTGATCTGGTGTCATGTAAGTCCACATGGGTAGCACACAAGGATTCTGTCTGAACTCTGTCACTGAATCACTTTTGGATCAAATTAGTTCATGCATATGGTCTTTGGAATACTTCACTGTGTGTAAAGACAACAAAAAGACTAAAAGTAATCCTTTATCAAATGATACATTAGCTGGATGATTAATCACACCAAAAGTGCAGCCATGCCTCCCCAAACACTCTTTCACCACACCAAGAAAAAGACGCTCTGGCAAGTGTTGCTGGAACATCATCACACATTAAAGTCCTCCCAGGAGCAGGGAAGAGTTTAAGACGCAGCATATTAGCTGTTATTTTTAAACTTCCCTCAGTTTTAGCCTAAAAACTCAACATCCTGAGATAAACACATTAAAACCAGACAACTCACTGAAGTGGGATTTTTATTGCTCTGGCTAATGCAAAGCCACTTTGATGTGAACTCAAGCACCATCAAATATGAGCCAGACATCCCTTTTCTCAGCAGAGCCGAACTTACCTACATCCGGTTCTCCTTCACCGGCCAGCTTTGCGAAAAGAAGGCGAGCGTGCTTTCAACAGCATGATTGGTTTGAATGGGCATCAATGTATATCTGTTGGGTTGCTGTGCGCGGGCTTCACAGCTCGTTCACACTGGCATTTGACACGCGGTTGATTTTCTCACATTAAAATAAAGAAAGAAATCTGCGTCAAGCATTTTAATAGGTTGCAACTTCAACCTGAGAACACTTTTTATTCATGAACACGCAAATCAGTGTTTGAATTTGAACAGCAACAAGTTAGCGTAGACTGATGCGATGCGATGCTTCCTCACCATGTTTGGCTTTTGTGCAGCTTATTATAGACCTGCTGCATCCCACGGACCCCCAGCATGAGCTCAGACCTCAGAGGTTAAAATGAGTTGAATTAAAAAAGATACTCTCAGGTGCATCATTTGTCTAATGAGACAGGAAAATAACTAACATTATTTAACAGATAAGTACACAAAATCTCGAGTCATCACAAACCGCTTTTCTCCATCCCATGCATTTACCTCCTCATTGGCATGCTGCTTGTTTGAAGTGGCTGCCAGAGACCCAGGCTGGGCTGAGGAAAAAAGGAAGCTGGAAGAGGCCAGCTGAGTACATAAAGCCTACAACCAGCTGCAGATTGAGTATTCGGCTGAGGAAAGGAGAAGGGAAGTCAAAACCACACAGTTATTGCATAAATTCACAAATTCACACAGCTGTTCTGCAGCCACTCATACTGTATGTATTTATATTCACTCACCTAATGCCGGTTACCTAATCTACAGAGCATGTTTGCACTTCCACACTGGATTTTCACTTTGAGCAAATAGAGATGGTATAAATTAAAGGTGAATGCAGTGTTAAAGTTCCTCCAGGAAAACACAACAAAACAAGCATCAGCAAAACCCCCTAAAGCAGCAGCGTTCATTCCTGTAAACTGAAACAAAGTAGCTGCCCAGCACTGGCTCACAGAGGATATGGTTACATTCTCTGTAACTTGGCTCTTGCTTTCTAAGTACTTCGCGTCTTGTTCCTTTGGCAGCTTTACAAAAGACACAACATGCTGTTTTCAAATAAAAATCTTGTGAATTCTTCTTCTTTTTTTTTTTGTTGTTGATGCTACTCTCTAATAGGGTAAAGACATTTCATCCTAGCAAAATGTGACAAGTTTTTACAAAACAGTTATAACACAGCAGAATCCTCTGACTGCACGAGACGAGAGGCTCTTTCCAGTAAACCTCGGAGACGCTTCTGAATCATACATGTGCAAAAATATCTCTGCAGTGAGTCTGGCACCCCCAGAGAGGTGAAGGAGCAGAAGATCATATGAGTCAGTGCCTATGAACATGAAGTCTGTATGTGCCATAATAATTCCAGATAATCAAGTACTCGGTCTGAGCAGCTCTCTGTTCTTGCTTATCTTGAACATCATGCAACCCTCCTCACTGCCCTGCTCCCCGACCATCCATCAGCTCACTAAGCCCGATGTGCAGAGTCTCTTGAGGGCCTACTGTGTAGCAGCAGTCAGTGGTAAAGTTTCATAAACACAGACACATATGGGCTGACAGATTTACACTTAAGGCATTCTTTCTTTGCCTGACATGTCCAGACACATGTGGCTAATCACCAGAAGGATAAACAGATATACTATATGAATGGAGATATAAGTTTAAGATCTACGAAGGGATACTTTTACAGTTTCTGCCTGCTCCCTTTTCCTCCTTATCAGGCTTTTGAGCCACAGCAGCTGCCGCACACACATAAAATCTTCAAATCCATCTCCAAACGGACAGGTAGTGCCACATGTGTGGAATAAAAAGCCTCTTGGATAACTCAGTCTCGGGTTACCAGCTGCACGCGACAGCTGCCTGAAAAAGGATCTGGTTTCTGGTGGTTTTTGTACAGTTGGTGATAGATGCAGGGCAAAACACGGGAATCGTTAACCTCCTCCCGAGTCCTGCCAGTCAGTAAAGGGCAGTTTGACTGCCAGGGACAGGAGGAGCATTGTCTTAGCTCCATGAACTCAATAACATATTTTGCAGAGAGAAGGGGAAAAAAATAATGACTAATGAGCGCTCAAGTAGAGTAGAAAAGTGCTATTTAAGAACCATCCATTTACCATTTATCAGTGCAGCGTCTACATTTTTATATCTTTAGTGTATTAATATTCACCACACCCCTTTCAGTGCAATTACTTAATTACTTTGTTAATTACTTAAGCACTGAGACATAATCTATAGCATATGAATGCTATAGTGAAGGTGAGTGGCACTGCTGATACGTGCACACGAGTCCCCTGCTGTGCTAAAGCCATTTTCATCTGATATGAGCACAATACACACAGCTTAATCTCCTCTCCTGTAAAAGACAGACTGAATGTCTGTACAGACTGTGGGTGCCTGGCCTTTTCTTAACAACAAGGCAGCTCTAAGATGCATGGAGAATAGGCTCTTGTCTAAGAATACTGTGGTGGTTGTGAGATAATGGCTGATTCATATGGGGACATGACAAGCTGTGAGGGTTTATGCAAGTAGAAGTAAGATGTTAGATGCTGTCTGTGACTGCTGTACTGTACTAACTATCTCCTCAGCAGGACCTGTACACTCTGTATCTCCTCTTAACTCTTTTTAGGAAGGTTGTAGATAATGCTAGCAGAAAAATGATGTCACGCTTCCACTTCTGAATAGGATACTATTCTCGTTATCTAAGGTTTGCATATCTCCAAGGGAAAAACAAACGTTTGTCTCCAGGATGGTGTTTGCAGCATTTATATTACTGCAACATGGTTTACACACGTCGGCCTGTGTACAAAATGAAAACAAGTGGTGCCGGGCACAACAAACGCTGCCCCCGGCAGATGTTTTCGCTGATTTGAACTTTGTCCGTCTCACTCTCCAAACATTGAATCACCGAGATAACACACAGGACCTATTGTCCATGGCCATAATTTCCCAAGGTTTAATAAGTTGAACTAAACTAACTTTCATTTTATGGTGATTTTCACTCTTATAATGAGAAAATATGCGATTCGTCGGGTGGGCCGTAATAGGGGATTGATAGAGAAGTTGTGTCATGAATTTACATATCTGGATCACGTCCTGATCAAACGTAACATGTCCGTGGCCAATAGTGATGCGCTTCTTACTGTAACAAATGAGGATGATCTGTCTTTTCTTCTCTTGATATGGCCAAAAATATGGAGTTTCCCATGTTCGATTCAAGTAGCCTGGAAATCCAGAACCTGAATCGGATCCAGATGCTGGTCGGTTTGGTATTAGTTCTTGGCCCTCCACAGCTGTGTGCTGAATATCAGATGAATCTGATAAGTTTTGAGGGCGATATGATGTTTAAAAATTTTGACCTATGTTGAGTCTAGGGTGTAAAAATACAAATCTATGTAATTTCAAAAACATATTTACAAATTCAGCATCACATTAAAATGCAGGCAAAGCCGGAGGCTTTTTTTTAAAAATACAATTTACAGAACAATCAGTTTCCACATCACTCCCACAACTTTCACCTATTCCTCAACAACCAAATACCATGTGTTGCTATGAAATGACTGGTTGTTGTGGTGCACGTGGGTCCGCTCTCGGGGATTTTTTTCTTACTTTGACCCAATTATGCCAAAATTTTTATTTCGGGTAATCTAGGAATCACTAGTCATCGGTATGACTCGAACTGGTAGCTTTGGTGTAATGTTGTTAACAAACAAAGCGAAAACACTACCCTGATCACAATCAGTGATCAGGGTAGGGAAATTCTTTTGAGCGGTACGTTTACTCCAAGTGTAGCGAAGTCATCATACCGGAATGTGTTTTCAGTGCGACTCACTCTTTATCAGCCTGCCTGCTGCTGACATAAAGTGCAAACATATGCATAGTAGCAAACCTTTTAGTATTTATCACATCAGGTCCAACACTACATATATGCAGAGAGTGCTGACTCTACATCCCATCAGTATATGGTACATACGACGCAAACAATATGCATCAATAAAAGATTCTTCTACAACCACCTTAAAATTTCATGTTCCAATCAAAATGAATGCAAGTTTGCTTCATGTAACAAGTTAGATTACAGCCACTCAAAGAGTAATAGCTTACTGAATTTTTAATTCCACTTTTAAAATGAATGACAAGAAGTCGGATACATTGTTTCTTCCACTTTGTTAGACAGCAGCAAACAAAGCATGCCACACTGATTGACTGACTCAAGGAGAGATCATTAGGAGCAATTAAACATGATTTATTGATAAGAAATACAATTAGCTAGACTCTGATGCCCCATCGAAGCAGAAGGGAATCTTAGTGGAGATAGGAATTAAGGAAGGGCCCCCACCAGAGTTCAAAAACTGGTGATGGTGGAAACCAAGATGGAAGCTTGAAAGGAACTCTTGGGTGGTGGAAAAGGGGAGGGGATGGGTTGTACAAATGAGTCTGGAAAGGAGAATGACAGATGAGCAGTGATATTTAAAGTACGCTTAGTTGAGGCTGATTGGCTCAAGGAAGGCGAGCAAAAAGACAATTGGGCAAGAAGTGATGAAGTCATCACAGGCTTTGACAGTGTGGGGGGAGTGGCAGTGATGTAAAACAGAGACGCAGCCAAACGCCTGGGAAAGTAGGCAGATGAGTGATTTCAGATCTTCTGCACTGAACGTGTGCCTAAGCTTCAATTTAATGTAGAAATATCAAGAAAGACTACTGTTTCTTCTTTCAAAAGTTGTATAGTCTCATTCAAAAGCTCAAGCCTGATGTTTAAAATAGCTGCAAAGCCGAGAATTTTTCCTGGCCATACTGCAGAAATTGCACAACACTTTGGAAAAAGGAAATCTCGGCAGCTCTGAAACCAGCTCTGAAACCAGCTCTTCCACTGACGACAGCAGTTTGGTCTCTGGAGCTGGACAGCCAGCTCTCATCATGAGCGAGCATCTGTTGTTCTGAGTCTGATTTACAGAAAGTAATGACCAAGCATATAGATGCAACTTTTAGGGCATTTTATCAAAAGATCAGTGAACCAAACCTTGCATAATTTGTAAGAGCAGGTAAACATTTACGTAAGAATATTAGTGTCTTGATTGTCACATCGGAAAAGTGCAAACCTGGCTTCATGTGTGCATTACAGCAAAGCCACGTTGTACTCTAGCTAGCTAATTGTGTAGGGATTAATATTTTGAGTGGTCAGATGAAAGAAAATAACTAATTGTTGAGATAATAAGGCACTAGCTCTGAATCTCTGCCTCTTGGGGTGGTGTAATTTGATGAAAGCACGGGGACACGTCATGCTGTGTGTTTGGCAGAGTGCTTTGCTCTCTTATGAGGGCACAGAAAGGAAACCTGAACTGTCACATGGCATCTGCACTGGCCAACACTGTTCCATTGTTGCACGTAACAACTTCCCTGGTGTGTGCATTCTCGTATCAGATGGAAGAAAGAGAGGGAGAAGCGCAGAGTTTACACACACACGTGTTGTTTGCCTTTTGGCCTGCTGTTCTGCTGTAGCAATAATAATAATCTCAGCACCTTCTATAGATTTAGACTCGGAAGCTACACCATAAAAGGTTCATGATATCCTCTTATTTGAGAATAAAACTGTGTGAAGGAAGCGAAAAATCCATCTGCTTCTTCTGCTGACTCGTCTGACTGCAACATGTGAAAAATAAAAATCCCCTGCTGACAAATATCTACATCATCTGTTCGCAGAATGAGCAGCTGTTTTTTATCTTTATGATAACTGCAGCCCCAGTCATCCTGAAACAATTAAATAACATATAACTGTATAAAAGAATATGGAACAATGTGACACGTAACTTATCTGCTACATGATTGACAAACTAAAGATAAGGTTTGAGTATCGAATGTTAAATATATGGCAACTCTCACCATGAAAGAAGTGCTCACCACAAAAAAATTATATATATTTTTTCTGTAGAAACAATCACACTTTAGATATTGTGTAGGAGTTCACCTGTGCTGTTGTCACATTGTCCCTAATGAAATATTGATTTCTACGGTCAAATTCTTGGAGGATGATTTTGCAACGGACCTCAACCTTCCACAGAGGGAAACCGTCCACCGTCAAATTCGGTGTTAAAATGAACCCGATTTTATGCCACGGGTGATCACTCATGACGAGAGCGAGCAGTCCAGCTCCAGAAACCAAACTGCTGCCGTCAGTGGAAGAGTGTCCAAACCTCGATAAATTCTCTGCACCATGAAATCCTCCCTCATGATCAGACTACTAATGCTTATGAGAAGACATTAATCAGAAATGAGTTTAACTATGTCGTGACCCACCATGCCACTGATCACAACTGTAAAACCAACCACAAAGTTTTTTGACCACAAAGTTGCAATCTTTCATCACCATCTACCTTCTCATCACAGAAGCTCACAGTGCAGATGTGAATGGTGCTTCCGTGAAGTGCAGCAGTTCAGAGGTGGACAAGGAGGCATGATTTTTCTGGGTGGAGTTTTGATTTGCAACAATCTACTTCAAATCAATTGTCAAAATTGTTTCTTTTTATCATGGCCATTTAGTACTGTGTCAATGACAATCAGATGGTCTTTTCCTAAAAGTACAGTTGTTTTACATTTACAAACATGCACAACTAAATAAGTCACAGCCGTGGCTTCGTCAGCCATTTTTTTCAATTGTGATTTTTAACATTTTAACTGCAGCATTCCAAATGCTGTCGACTTACTCCCATCACAGGATAGGAAAACACTGTCCAAATGATTATCCCAAGCGGAAGACGTTTTTGGGTTGTTTCTTTGTCCTCTTCATGAGCAATGTCTTTTCAATAGGCCTGGAAAGAGAATGTGGGGCAAAAAAAAAAATCCATTGGGCAAACTGTTTTGCAGATCCAGGTCAGAAAAAACAAGCAGTGGGTAAAGTAAAATATAGACTGTCAGGTACATTTGTGCTAAGGACATCCATCCATCCATCCGTCCATCCGTCCGTCCATCCATCCATCCATCCAATTCAGGGTCATAGCTGGCCTGGAGCCTATCCCAGCTGTCACAGAGCACGAGGCGCAGTACAGGTCTACAAGCTATTGCTGGGGAAACACAGAGATACTGACAACCATTCACACTCACATTCACACCTGAGGCCAATTTAGAGTTGCCAATTGATCTTTAGACTGCAGGAAAAAGCCAGGGTACCTGGAGAAAACCCACGCAGACAAAGTGAGAACATGCAAACTTCATAGAGAAAGGCTTCAGCCAGCCAGTGGATCTGAATCCAGGACCCTCTTGCTGTGAGGCTATGGTGCTAACTACCACACCACAGTGCTGGGGAAAAGAGCCATACCAATCTGAGCATGCCTGATCTTGAAAAAAACATTTTTCACCTAATAATTATGTAAACACTGAAATATGTATTGCATTGCAAGTTTATGAGATTACCCATAATGGTATAAAACTCATAGAAGTGCAAATAGTGGTCTAGATAAAGCTTAATTAAGCTAAATCTGTATTTGTAGCCAGGCTGTAGTAGTGGCCGTAATAGTCTGATTCATGAACAACTTAAGAAAAATCACCAGGGTTGCATGATTCAGTTACATGTTGCTGCCCACCTCGGTCTCAGAACACTCAAACAGTAAAGAAAAATGTGAATGAAATGGGATTTCTTAAATAAACATGACACTCCAAAGAGGACAAACACATGTAACAATCACATGTGAAATTCCAGTGACTCATCAACATTCAAAATTGTGTGTCTATTTTTGAACATGCAGGCTATGAATAAAGGCAGTGTGTTGCTTCTTGATATTTCCTGTGATTTTCCCCAGTGGGGAACAAGTATGTATTATAAAAAATTAGCCCTCTTTTGGGAAATTTTGTCATTATTTCTACTTATGACACATGAGCACGGACGTATTTATGCCTTTCTGTGTGTTATGAAGATGCAGGAACAAAAACAGAAATACTCCAAGTTGTGTTGGAATTGAATGAATTCTCCTTCAAAAGGGTTTCTAACATGCTGTTGTTGGTAAATTTCAGACTGCTTCCTCACGTTTTGGACTGGACTGTGTATGTTTTTTATGACCATGACGTTTATCTCATCAAGCCTAAAGCTAAAGAGGAAGTGGATAATCAGCTGAATAGTGCTATGCCACAATGATTGTATATACAGACTGAATGCAGAGGCAAAAACAATCTGTAAAGAAAGAAAAGTAATTAATACTCTACATCTCTTTCATCTGCTGTGAAAACATATGATTCATATACCATTCATTTAAGCATCACAGAGTGCATCAAAACAACATCGTGTACTACTTGTACTTCACTCCTCTATAAACCACCCACTGCCCTCCTTTGTTTTTACCAAGGCCAGCTTCATGCTACCTCATCTCGCTGTCACACTGGACAGCTCAGCATCTATCGGTATTCCAGCACCACCTGAATAAAATCTCATTAGTCCTGTGCTTGCATACTTATGACATCAATGCTAGAAACTCACATCCGCACAAAGCAGGGGGTGGGGGTGGGGTCGGGGGGGTTAGAAGAGAACAGAGTCTGTGGAATTGTGAAAACCTTGAATGCAAACAGTGGGATATTATTTCTCATGAGTTTGCACGTCTATGTGTGTGTTTTGTTGTGAGGTCAGGAGGTGCAGGTGGCGTGTGCTGCGCTGGAGAAGAAGCGCAGCAGACAACACTGCAATGACAACAGTTGTGAGTCCAGAGTTCCTGTTCTCTGACGCAGAAAGGGCCACAACCCGTGCAGCTGAAGCTGGACAAAGTTTGTGCTGTTCTACTGCTAATCAATACCTTCACCAGCCCATTATCCAACGGGAACAACCAATCCCTCTCTGGAGCCCACACAAGGACGCTGCGTCCAGCACTGCGAGAGAATATGTGCAATAGAAGTCGCACACATCATTAGCACGCACACTGAGGGGGGGATCTGCCTCTGGCCTTCAGTGGGGGTGTTCCTTGTACAGATGTGTTTGATTTTCTCTGTTGCCTTTTCTTGCATCAGCACAAGGCTGCCTTTGTATGCCTGCTGATGCAAGAAAAGGCAACAGAGAAAAT
>VUQK01028372.1:26735-45513 GCA_015106715.1 Bujurquina vittata | reverse complement strand
CTGGCCTCCAGTGGGGGTGTTCCTTGTACAGATGTGTTTGATTTTCTCTGTTGCCTTTTCTTGCATCAGCACAAGGCTGCCTTTGTATGCCTGCTGTGTAGTGCTGCGCAGTATCAGCAAAGTCTGGAGTGTAGGCATTGCAGTGTCTCTGACCACAACCCAGGGTAGGGTAAGGTGATCTGGGTCACATGAGAAGATTACTGTAGGTGAGCTCAGGACGTAGCTGCTTTCTGCAGGACAGTCAGTCAGTCAGGGAACATGTCTATGCGTGGTAAACAAGCTACTTGTGTTTTTTATGCTCTGGTTTTTGCATGCATTAACAAAATATAATGTGATCATTAATGTGCTTCAGAGGTGCTGTTAGGGTAGGCTCAGAATATGAAAGCATGCAAACATCTTTCGTTTTAATGTGTATTTTAATACTTTCCTTTTCACAACACTCTAGCAAGCTGGCTCACGGAGCAGGACAGCTTAGAAGCTTGTGACGTCACAAAGCCTGCACACAGGCGAACATCCTGAACTTGGACTTTAGGGGGTTTCAGAGAAACCTTTGAGAAAATTTTAAAAGCACCTTGCAATTTTTTGTGAGCATGAAGATTATATCAGCATTATAATTAAATTATTTAATTTATCAATGGCTATACAAAATACAACAGCAACAGCTAAAGTACAGGCATGTGAAAAAAAGGAACACCCCATGATTCAATAGCTTGCATAACCACGTTCAGAGGCAATAGCTTGAAGTAATCACTTTCTGTATGACTTTATCAGTCTTTCACATCTTCGTGGAGGGATTTTGTCCCACTTTACGGGGTTGATTCAGTTCATTGAGGTTTTTGAGCATTTGTTTATGCACGGCTCTCTTAAGGTTCCGCTACAGCATTTTAATCAGACTGAGGTCTTGACTTTGACTGGGCCGTCGCACCAACTTCATTCTTTTTCTTTTTCAACCATTTTCTTGTAGATTTGTTGCGCTTGAGCTCATTGTCATGTTGCATGACCCAGTTTCAGACGAACTTTAGCTGTTGGACAGATGTCCTCACCTCGTGGTTGACTGAGTAGATGCAAGCTGACCAGGTCTGTGGCTGCAAAGCAAGCTCAGATCTTCAGCCTGCTTGACAGTTGCTATGAGGTGTTTGTATTGTGATGTTGTATTTGGTTTTCACCAAATGTGATGCAGTGAATTATGGCCAAACATCTCCACTTTGGTCTTGCCTGTCCAAACTACATTGTTCCAGAAGTCTTGTGGTTTGGTCAGATGCAACTTTGTAAACCTAAGCTGTGCTGACATGTTCTTTTTAGAGAGAAGACGCTTCCTCCTGACAACCCTTCCAAACAACCCATACTTTTTCAGTCTTTTTCTAAATGTATTATCATGAACTTTAATATTCAACATGCTAATTTCTCTGAGCACTGCACAGTCTCCCCTTGGAATAAATTTGCTGGAACATCCACTGCGGCACTGTGTTAACACACCTAAGAAAACGTCTTCAGAAAAAAACATCTTGTTAACATCACACGTTATTATTTTTCTCTCTTTTTTTTATAACATAGACCTAAATGTAATCTTCCTGCACTGCTCTGCATAGTCAAACGTCCTTTAATTAATGCAGTCTCTAAAGGGCACAGCGTAACCATGTGGAAGTCAACAACACGAACGCCACATCAGAGGCTACAAGTTGGAATACAGCAGATCCCTGAAAACAAAAACAGAGCATCCAGATACGCATGTTTACATATTGACACGCAAGCGCACAATTGCAGGATCTGTGTCTGAAATCCCCTTAGGATGTTTTTCACTCAAGAGCCAGTGACAGACCCCCTGAGGATTTATGTGTGTTTATATGTTTGTGTGTGTGTGTTTGAATGGATTTATGTGTTTTAAAATGAGAAGAATGTGTTTAGAAGGATCAGTTTCATAATGCATAAATATGGGTGAGCAGATCTGAATAATCAATGCTGATAAAGGCTGGTTTTAGCTTTATAGTCCAGAGGAGTGGCTTTCTCCTATGTATTACATAAGCTTTGTGTCTCTTTTGTCTTAATGATTGTCTCATTTCACCCGTAGTCTCATTGCATCTGTAGCACTTGTCCCACATGTCTTGTTATGTATGACTTCTCACTGTATATATAGAGGCCTTTACTTGCAAATTTCAAACTCTTTTATGGTCATTCATTTTTTCTGCACTCCAGTTTTCTTCCTCTTTGTCATAGTTTTTTTTTCTATTTTATATTCCCATTTTTTAAAATCTGAATTTCTTTTTGCACATTTCATCAAGAAATACACCACGTTCTTACGTAGCAGAAGAGCAAAAAGCTACTTTTTTAATGAGACAATGATCAATAATCATTACTCCTGTGGTACTCCTCTGGGGTGGCCACCGTTTATGAATAACCACAAGGAAGCAACAGCAACAGATCAAGTCAAAGTAGACACGACAGGACAACAGAATTGTTTTTGTTTTTTTTTAACATATTAGTCCTTTAACATTCAAGAAAATCAGCTATATTCAGGAATCACATAATTAAGGAGGCAGTGTGTTTGTATTAGATAGAGGATTTTCTTTTGTCTTCCTAAATCACACAGTTTAGTAACAAGGTTGGGCTGTAATGCCAGCTGAGCTAACCCACTGTTTTGTTGAGCTGTAATCTCTTCCTCAACCAAAGCGGACTAGACAATGAATGTATGGAGATTAACGCTCGCAGCAGCTTAAAGTAAACGATGAATTCCAGCCACACGATCCTGATGTTTGCCTTTCGTTTGTTGTGTCAGGGTGCAACAGAGAAACTCTGGAAAGTCTAAAAGTGGAAATATGGAAATTCTCAAACATGACATGGACCACATTTTCAAAGCAGTCCAAATGTCTCTACTGCGGCATGTCACAGAAGGGTCTGATCAAGGGCATCAAACAAACTTTTGAATTTAAATCTTCAAAAGTGCAAATGAAAAAAGAAAAAAGTACAGAGGGAGTTCTTGCCACCTTGCTGAAATGCTGAGCTAATGGGCTTTTTGGGAGGTTTGATGTTTAGCAGCAGGTTTTCCCAACATTACACACTTGTGTCTGCAGCTGTTGCTGTAAGCATTTAGGGTGCAGCGACCAAAGAGAAGGCCCCTGGGGATTCCCTTGGTGCTCTCTCTCTCTCACTCTCTCTCTCTCTCTCTCTCTCTGGTCATGTGTGCGGTGCAAAATGAATGGAATCAGCAGTTTGCGTCTTAAATCCAAACGCCTGATGTCTGCAGTGTCAGAGTTTAGCACAACATGCCTGTGGAGACTCCTTCATAATCAAAAAGCTTGTGTTTGGGAATCATTTCATTTGTACAGCGAGCAGAATGCAATGAACACTTGAGGGTTTTGAAACATATCGAAATAATATGGTCAGATTTTCAGTTTCGTGTTTTTCTTAAGAAGATTCCCACCAGCTAACTACAGTACCAGCTGCGTAACAGGCCGGATATAGTGTCAGGACACAAAGTGTTGTGAGTCATTCTCTCGGCCACTTTGTGAATTTATTAATAATGCAGGAGAAAAGAGGCTTGGGCTGCAGTTTTAGCAGCAACAGCTCACAGAGTGTCACAGTTCACAATAATTCCGGCAACATTTCTCTTGTTCACAGAAAGACGTAGCAATGAAATCCCTCTTCCAGTAAATCTCCTTAACTATGAGGACTGGAATATTTGTGTGTATTACAGGCACAGTGTGTAGTCTGATTGTGTGTGCATGCATGTGTATGTGTGCGCGTGCTCCTTCTCAGTGCTCCCACTCACAGTAATGAGCTTCATAACAGCTTGCTTTGCATTACAGAAGACTCAGTTGTACAGCCAGCCCTCAGGGTGTCTTCAGGCTGTCATGTTTGAATAACACTGACCAGGCAATTAAACCCAAAACTAACCATCTGATAAGTAGCTCATTATCATTGTTAACAGATACCCTTGAGGGGTAATGAAGCAGCATGGCTGTACTTGGTGAATGCATTTCTAAAAAGTCACTCGAGCTTCCTTAACTTTGATCAGTCTACGACACTGCATTTTTTTACTCTCCTATAACGGGAAGATCATGGTGTGATCACAAGTGTTTTGAAAGAGCTAAATTCACCCAGATAGCTTTTGTAAAAATGTGTGCAATAAGTTGATCTCTTTACTGGGAAAGTGCATAGATGCATCTGCACTGTTAGAGCAGATTCTTATTCAAGAAGAGCCGTCAGTTGACTCATCCTCACCTCCAGTATTGTTCACAGTCCTGAGGAGCGCACATAGCGATGCAAGTGGTTAGTCTGTCTTCTGGTCATTCGGTTGGTTCAGATTTTGGAATATGCAAGATATGTCTCTCTTTTATTATTTCTGCTAAGGGATGAAGTTATGTTGCAGAAGTAAAGTGTCTGTCTTGACCCACTTTATCACAGGGAACTTGTTCACTGGATATGTTGGTCTTCAAATATGTGTGTGTTGCTGTTACGTTCAAATTACTGTAAATGGGTTTCTATTTCCTCACTTTTTTTGGACAATTATTGCCTGTCTGTGCACACGCATGTCTGTGGGACACCTTGAATGTTTTCACTATTCACTGATTCCTCCACACAGGCACACACCAACAAGAAGAAATTGTTTTGCCACTCTGCCCGGAGAACCAGACGTGGAAATTGAATTATGTAAAACAGTTTAACACTCGTGCTATTTATTTACATATACCTGGGGGCTTACATTTAGTCATTTGTATTAGCAAGGTGGAAGCTGCCCCTCTCTTTATCAGCTCACCCCAGGGGTTCCCAGTCAACGGCCTCTCATTCTCTAACCATCCATCTTGTCGGTCACGCCCACTTCCTGCGTTTACAGGGTGGGCTTTGTTAGAAAGGTGTCACTTAAACAGTAATGCTGACTCAAGAGGTGGGGCTGGAGGTACTTATTAACACAGATGTGTGTAGCGTGCCTGTGATCTCTAAAGAAAACAGGCATCTGTAAAAACAAGCTGAATATATACCGTAATACACAATGACTGTTGCTGAGTCTGCAAACTTGTTAAAGGGGTGTCTGTTTGTGTGCTGTTTGCACCTTCTGGATTATCCATAGCAGGCTAATACACTGTTGAGAATGCACTGTAAAAACCCATGCTACATTTCCTAAATGGCTTTCGTTAATGACCAGCTACTCTTTATCATACTAAACTGAAACATCTGGTGCCTTGTAGAACAAAGACAACCTTAACAGAATTTCCTGACATCTAACGCATATGTCAACACGCTGTCTCAGCCATACCCACACCCCGCAGAGCATGTGATATAAACAGGGGCACGAAACTGCTCCAGCAGGTGGTTATCTCTCTTGTTTTGACCCGTGACCTAAATGTTCAACTGTGGCTGGTTGCGTGGTCTTATAGAGAACCATTAATCAAGGGGAAAGAGGAAGTAGTGCAATTAGGCCTTACCTATCAGCCTCAACAGTGGAAACCCCACAGATGCTGCTGCTGGTTGCGTTTGAGGAAAGATGTCACCATTGTAAAGTGTGCATTTGCATGCGTGTGTACATACTATTTCATCTTTTCTCCGTTCCTGTGTAACCGCACGCACTTGATATGGCTGTTCGTTTAATGGCAAGGAGTTAAAATTGTGTTCAAAAGAAGTAACTTTATTGTCTTTACAATAAAGGTTGCAATGCAATACATTAAATAAAATAAATGAGTTAAATTGTAGGCAGCAAAGTGCCACAAATGCTCTACAAAGTTGTAGATGTATGCCTAAAACAGTACTTGCTGAAAAAGGGAATAGTGAAGAATTAAAACAATAGCAGCTATTGTAATATCAAGTTCGAAGTTCTGTCAGCTGAGAGAGAGAGAAAAAAATTAAACTTGTGTATAACAAACCATGGATATAAGCTGTGGTTATCATGGGGACTCGAGACAAGGGGCCACTGCCAAAAAATAAAACAGAAAATAGAAAAATATTTCAATTTCAAGCTTGCTTATTTTCTTGAAATAAAGTAACTTTGATCTTTTTTCTGTCTAACCAATTTTATGAAACAGCTACAAATCATTCTGAAATTATTGGCACTTAATTGAAGGTCTTTGCATGTTATTTCAAGCTGCTGGCCCCCCACTGTGAAGAGGTCACCTAAAACCATCAACACCTACTAAGCGATGGCTTACATGTAAAAAAATACTTGTTTTTCCAATCATAAGTTCAACAGTTCAATTTCTGGTCCTGGAATCTGCAGCTTATCCCACTTTGGGAATGACAATAACTACAAAAATGATAAAATATTTCTTTAAAAATTTCTTATCCACCATGCGCTTCCACAGTGGGTTTATGAGGACAGCTGTGTCACTTATGACTCCTTTCCTCTGACTGACCACCATTTTGCTGTGACAGATGTGTGCAGATTTTGCAGCTGTGCCCTCACCTGTTGGGTGAGAGTTAATGAGACGTGAGATGTGACCAGCTGACAAGCTTAAAAAGAAAGGCCTGTTAGAGAGTAGCCGCAGTAAGCTGGGTGGCTCTGGCCCACAAAGGAGCAATACATGACCCATATGCTGCTCGGCACAGTGACCCATTTTTACTGCATATGGACAATTTATTACTTTGAGGGATTTTAAATCCCTTTGTGCCCGCAACACTTTGTGCCTGATAGACTTCGAAGAAATGACACTTTGATTTTTGTGCACAGTAGTGTCTAGACTAACAATTTACACAATAAAATCAGCAGGCATGTTGATTCACAGCCCTGACAGAAAGCTGGATCTTTGCAAAGTTTGCTCACTCTGTTTTACAACATATATATATTTTTTTATCACTGTTTATGCCCGGGCGAGATTTACTATGGCTGTGATTTTCTGCAAATACTCATTGCCACACAGCTGCTGAGCTGCTCTGCGTGTTACAAAGGAGCTAATGACAAACTTTGTTCTTCAAAATGTCACACCTGGTCTAGCCTCACTCTCTCTTTTTTTTTTTTCGTTTGGCATGCACACAGGTTCATACCCTTAGGCTACATGACTTGGGATGCACAAGCAGAGAAAAAAAGCAAGAAAGAGAGAATGACTGGAAACTCTGGATATTGCAAAACAAGAGAAAAGGAGGGAAAAGAACACAAAAGAAACTGAGAGATAAAAAGAGAGAAGCCGAGGC
The DNA here is from genome assembly GCA_015106715.1 of Bujurquina vittata. Lineage (NCBI taxonomy): Eukaryota > Metazoa > Chordata > Actinopteri > Cichliformes > Cichlidae > Bujurquina > Bujurquina vittata. The sequence goes on along the minus strand of VUQK01028372.1, from coordinate 38,397 downwards.
AAGTGTTTGATGTGGGTTGGATGGATTAGTGCTGATGACACTGCACTCAGGGAACTCACGCTACTGTCATAATTTGCTGTTTAAAAATCAGTCATAAATTGTTATCATGTGGCGTACAGCCACTAAAATATTATCTAGCCATAATCTGCTCATGTCCAAATGACTTGATTGTGCTGTTAATGTAGTTTATGGTGTGTTTAGACACACATGTCTAAAAATCATCCTCATAGAATGGATTAATTCCTTTAAAATTAAATTTTGTTATTGTTAGTTTTTTTTCCCACCCTATGACAGCTGGGATAGGCTCTAGCCCTCCTGCAGCACTGAATTGTAAAATTGGAACAAAATGATGGGATGGATGGATGGATGGATGGATGGATGGATGGATGGATGGATGGATGGCCATTATTATATAAAAACAATGGGTGCAATTCCTCCAAGCACAGAAATTTAGAATACATTACTTCTAGCTGTAGTAACCCTTCTTTTGGGAGTAGAGGTAGCAAAATGACCTTATTTTAGTGCCTTGTGGTAGCAGAAAGATCTTAAAATGACTTTAGATTACTTTAAAAAGACAGCAGGACACCCATAATATACCACTTTCTCATTTCAGAGCTCCCCTTATCCTCATCACCTACCTATCTCAAGACTTTAGAGAGAACTCTTCATCTCACCCTTACTGTGTCCTCAAAACTTGCCACACATATGAAAGAGATCAGCTTATAGCTTTTCCTGCAAAATATTTCCTTTTCTATTCTCCTTTCAGTAAAAATCTGTAAAACTTTGTTAAAGCAAGATGCACAGCACACAACACATGAAATTAATTCAAACACCCCAGATAATATAAACACTTCATATGCATAAATGTACTGCATAAAGAGGCCTCTCGATTGTTTTGTCACTGGTCAGACAATGTTGAGAACATCTGGAGGCTGCTAATCAATCTGAGGGCATTACTCCCCAAATCCCCCTGGACACACAGAAAGCCTGAAATCCTTGTAGAAATATGCTTTAATGAGTAATAATGCTACCACAATGACTGTTCCACCCTGTGCATTTTAATCCTGGCTTGTGTGTATGTCAGTGTATGTGCACAATCCCCCAATCCGAGTACCCATATGCTGGCTCCTTTGAACTCATTAAGCAAGGACTGGAATACAGGGGGAAAAAAAGAAGGGGGAAAACACAGGATTGAAAGGGATTATTCCAGAGCAGTTGTTAAAAAAGTATTAATTTAGTGCCTCTTCAAAAGGGTGTATATTTATGAAGGTCAGAAAGCTGATAACAAAGACCTCTGGTTTGTGAGTGTGCGCATTAGTGGTGAGGGAAAGAGCTGGAGTTAAGGGAAAGAGCCGGAGTTAAGGGAAAGAGCCGGAGTTAAGGGAAAGAGCAGTATGAACTGAATGTTGTTGTGAAGCAGAATGAGGAACAGCATCACACAGAACAGTAATTAATTCCCTCAGAATAAACAGTGATAAGAGCAAGTCCAATATAAAGGCACAGTTGGAGTTACAGAGTAGAAATTCCCTGAGTCTATAATTAGAAAGATCTTTGGAATTACACTTGTACTCGGCTCGTGTTGAGATTCTGGTGTGGGATAGGTGGATCTGTCTCATATTGCTGCGCGTTTGGCTGCATTTGGAAACATTTCCCCCACCTAGCTTTTGGAAGCATCCAAAAGAAAATTTACACCACAGTTGTAGCTGGATTTCCCACTGAACTAAAGGTCAGACCTGGATTGTTTCCGAGTCTTGTTTTCTGCCCAGTCATTATGACAGCAAGTACCACGTCAGCACCAGTAATGCCTCTCAGTCTCCCCTTGTTCCTAACTCCTGTAATCTTAGCAATTCTCAGGGTGAATAAGCTCTGTAATAACAGGAATCCTACCTCCACTGTTTATGGTTTTCACCTTCTATTTTTAGATGGCAGCAACTCTTTTTTTAGCCACTGTGACACAAATAGATCCAGCAAATCACAAAGTCTTCATTGTGTTTTAGTAAAGGCCAGTGATGTCATGAGTGAGGCAGAGTGGCTGAGAATGAGTAAACAGACCAGGCTGCAGCTTACCGTGGGTATTTTGGAATGAGCTGAATTGGTGTGTTTTTCACCCTAACACTTGTATTATACAAGGCGAGAAAACACAAGGTCTTTTCTTAATAATAGGCAAACTTATTACAGCTCTGTTGTGATGAATTCAGCAAAGCATTATTCTTATGAGACTTTACTTTTATACATTTTAAAGATGCATTTAGTTACAATATTAATCCATTTGAGGGGATTTTGATTTCAGTTAAGAGAGTGCCAAAATGCAAATTGCTGCTACAAAAAATAATATTCAGTTGCAGTGCCCATCACCTGCATGAATCAGGGACTGAAGACCAGCTAGTGAAACCCCGGCAACCTCTGGTCCCTATAGTGAAAAATATGCATTCCCCAACTGGTTGGCAAGTGGTTGCTGGAGTTTGACAATCAGTGGGTGAAATTGGTTGGAAAGAGGGTGCTGCATAAAAAAACTCTTAGTGATTGTTTTAGTTGCTGGCAGATGGCTGCAGTTGCCCATTGCATGGAAGATGCCACCTTGCCTGCAAGCACTCACCAATTACAGCAGTCACCAAGTGATAGTAAAACTAAAAAAAAAAAACTAAAAAAGTGTGTCGCAAATATTTACCTTTAAAGTAAAATGTTGTGCCTCACCACTGCAGCGAAAAAAATTCAAAAGTCACAGCTTGTCACACTTTCCACAGTTTCACTACCACCCAGAGAGCAGTTGGCGAATGTTTGCAGCCTCTTCCATGCAAACTATGGGGAATCACGGCAATCTGTTAGCAACCAAAGCAACTGCAAGAAGGGTTTTTTTTTTGTGCATTACCATATATCTCTTTGCAACCAATCTTACCTAGCAACTGCCAAGCGTCTCCAGTAACCAGCCACTAACCAGTTGGGAAATACACATTTTTCCCTAGCCAATTGTGATTGCCAGTGGGTCATTGAGTGGTCTCTAGGCCTGCGTCCCTGGGACTTTGGCAATCAGTTTCATAATGACTACCAGAAACCTAGCAACTAGCTGCCAACTGGTCAGTGAATACACATTTTTCCACAGAAAATGAAGATAATGTTGCCAGGTAATCACTGATGGCTCAGTTACACAAGAGTAAATATAGGATAGCAACCTCCTAGGAAAAGTTGGTGGTTGCCCAGTGATTGCATTAATTTTGTGCATTTGGTGAACGACTGTAGTTGTTGCATCGACCAACTGGTCGTCCAGAGCTTGAATTTGCAACGCTCTCAATTGCAATCTGAATCAGACTGATTGCAATCAACTGGCGAGAGTTTGCAAATAATTGCTGTGTGTGTTATACATTTCTGAGTTTCTGTTTCAAACCTACAAAGTTATGGCTGACAGTGTTTAAATCTGAAATCTGTTGCTGTCTACAAATTGTGTGTATGTAGACGGCAACAGATTTCCAAGAAATGGCAAGAACAATATAATAATATAGCTCATTGCTACATTATCACCAACAGATTGCACATAACTGCCAACTTGAGCCATTGCAGTCGCAGACTGATAGCAGACTGACTCCATATTACTGCCCTTTTATCGCCATCTTGATGTAACAAATAAGTCCCTTTGAGGACAGCAGCTGACTGTGAGTGGTTACAGACCAGGTTCCCAACTTCAGAACAATTTCTGAAGCAACAAGACTGCAAGTTCATTGCACAATGTTGGCTGTGTCGTGGACTCCAACTGTTTTCCCTAGTTTGACTATAGCATGCACTCTAAAAAATTGTATGTGCAGAAAGTTGGAGTCACTTCAAATTTTCACTCACTTCAATTTTTTGTACACACAGTTTTTTTACTGTGTGTGACTGGGGCCTTAAATAAAAGGCAGTGCTACGCTTTCGTGAGGCAAAGTAAAGTTCCTTACTGAACTTCTACTATAACTTTATGCCATTTGCAGGTTGTCTTTCATTTCAAGGAATGTGCAATGTCATATCATTAAACATGTCATCAACTTGAAATGCCAGCAACTGTCAGTAACTGTTGCCACTTAGCTTCATCCAGTCATAATGAATGATATTGCTTCAGATGTCCCTTTTGAGATTCAGTCATTAACATGACATCGCAGGCAGTTCATCAAGCAAGAAACGATTTAGCTTTACATTAATTCATCAGATGTGGTTGACTTTGGCTCTCATGAGAAAGATAACAGTGTGATTAATATTTTCCTTGCCCTCATCTCTGTGGTACAATTTGCATTAGTAATTAAACCCAAGTCATATAATCTCCAACTGTTGGTTAATATCAAGTTGTCATAAGAAAGACATCTAAAACCGTGTCAACTCTGTAATACAAATACATCATAATAACACTTAAAGAGAACAGTGAAATACTTTTAAAGGCTGCTTCATGGCAAGTGATGCTCCTTCAAACAAAGAAGTACCCATTTGCCTTTTGGGTATGGGTGATGGTGTTTCAGATTAGGAACTGAGCTTTTTGGGAAACTACGTAATTTATTTTACCACATCAAATACCATTGCAATCATGTATGCCAAAGCAAAGTACATGTTCACTTCTAATTATTTCTTTATCCCTCGCTTGCATCTCATGCTTTTGTTGTGATTTGGTGCTATATAAATCAAACTGAACTGAATTGAACTGCACTGATGAACGGCACCCCAAAAGTACAGTTTTACAGAAAGCCTCAGCAACGACTCTTCCCCACCAGCACTTTCACTCTCAGCCCAGAAGATACACAAATCATAAGGTCAAAAATGTGATTTCACATGAAAAAAGTAAGAATGCTCTTGAGCTTTCTGTAAGAGTATTACTCACATGCAAATTACTATGATGAGGAGTCATATCAGTCAGTGTCTCATTTGTATCACGACAAATATTGAGAAAAAGTAAAGCCTTGTGTAACCTTTACTCCTGCGCTAAGCCTCGCTGCTCCACATAAATATCATGTTATCAGAGTATTTTTCTGTAATTGCTGTTTCTCTCGCAGCTTCTCTGCGGTTATCCAGCTCGTTGGAGCTCAGCTCTATATATAGAAACAGCTGATCAGTCTGGATTTGCAAATGCTGCTGTTGTGAGAGCAGTCTGTTTTCAGAACCGCTCAAGCAGTTCAAAAGGGAAAATCAATTTGCTCAAGCAGCAACTTGATTTTCCCTTTTGAACAGCAGAACTTTCACAATGACACATTTTTTTTTCTTTTTAAAAAGCCTGTCATGTCTGTCAGTTTTTGCAATCGAATTTCTGCTTTTTTCTTTATGCGAAAAGAAGAGAAGAGAAACACAGCGCTTGTGGATCTGAGGCATGCTACAAGCAACAGTTTCACACATGTTGCTTCTGCACGTGTAGTCAATAAACTTAATGGAAGAATTACACATGCCTCTGCGTGACCTTGTTAGCAATGAAGGCTAGTTAAACATAGAATTCTGGTGTAAAAATGAAGTTTGGATCTTTTTTATTGTAAGTTCTCAAACATACCCTTTATGAACAAACACCCTTTAATTTTTGAATTCAGGTGTTTTCAGTCCCACTGCCACAGGTGTGTAAAAATCAAACACCTAGACATACAGTCAGCCTTTTTAAATATTTGTGTAAGAATGGGCCATTCTATAGAGCTCAGTGAATTTGAGCTTGGTACTGTAATACGATGCCGCCACTGTGGCAAGTCAGTTTGTGCAATTTCTTCTCTCCTACATATTCCACAATCAACTGTGGGTGACGCTTTTGCAAATTGGAAGCGTTTAGGAACCACAGCAACTCAGCCACCAAGTGGTAGACCACGTAAAGTTCAAGAGCGCATTGCATCGCCAACGCTCTGATGACTCAGGAACTGCAGAGCTCCAAACCTCCTCTGCCATTAAGATCAGCATAACAACTATGCTCTGGGAGCTTCATGACATGGGCTTTCATGACTGAGCATCTCCTGTAGGTGTAATGTGTAGGTGTCCCTGCGCTTTTGTCTATATAGTGTATTTTGTATGCAGGTCTACAGAAATATAAAGTAAAAAGTAAAGATGCACTGAATTCCACAGTGACATCTGACGTTTTTATAATAACGCAATAACAATTGCACCGGTTATATGTTCTTAACTGTCCTGAGGGCATGCTGTGTTTTTCTAGTGTATATTTAATTGAAAATAAGAGAAAAAACGAGAACATATTCAAGCAACAGGCTTGACTGGCGATGGTTGCTGCAAGAAAACTCAAAGAAAGAAGTTACTGGTGTCAGTAGATTTATTTCCTGACTTAGGTTGCATTATTTTACTGTAAAATGTCAACATTTATAGATCTAAGCTTAAATTTAATTCAATTCAATTCAATTTTATTTATACAGCGCCAATTCACAACAAACAGTCGCCTCATGGTGCATTTGTATCGTAAGGTAAAGACCCAACAATACTGCAAAGAAAAGCCAACAGTCAAAACGACCCCCTATGAGCAAGCACATGGCGAAGGTGGGAAGGAAAACCTCCCTTTTAACAGGAAGAAACCTCCAGCAGAACCAGGCTATTTTCAGTTTAAATAAATAACTTACATTATAGATGTGAACTAGCTTACAAACAACATGCAGTCTTTTATATCCGAAACACTGGCTAATGTGAGCTGTTACATACAAATAACAACTGCACCTTCAGGCTCATATCCAGCAGTCTTGAATACTTAGTGCAGCTGCTGTGGCTTGCCTTTGAACTACCTCAAAAGACAATTCATCTAAAGCATCTAAAAGTCCAACGTCTCTCTAATTACAGTGCTTCTGTATTATAGGGCAGACACAGAATAGTTAGTATTTCACTTTGCTGTCTTTGAGCTGGTTTGAAAAAGGAGTTGTTTGCTCTGGTCTTAATTACCCTTCTACTGAAACTGCTGTCGTTTAAACATACTAACTGTCCAAGAACATTATGTTGTGTATATAGGCAGCAGTCTTGGGAGTTGCTGCAGAAGAAGGGAAGGCCGTGGATGGAAATTAGCAATGTGCATTGCATTCCTACTTGTCACTTTCATTAAAATGCATCGCATGCAAGATTAACGTTATCTTTCCACATGATGCTGGTATAGTTTTTAATCTAAAATGTGACGTTTGCACATTTTTAAACCAAGGAATACCTGCTCATCTAAAGGGGAAAATGTAATTCCTGACATTTAGTATCCTTACATGTGGTTCATATACCCCAAAAGCTTTTAAAATGTAAGACAAAACCACTGTGACATCCCAGAATTCACCTGCAGGCTTTATCAATCTTTTCCCACCATTAACACACACACACACACACACACACACACACACACACACACACACACACACACACACACACACACACACACACACACACACACACACACACACACACACAAAAAAAAGAGATGTAGGTTAAGATATCAGGCCCAATATATAACTGTTCGACTAACCTGCTTCCACATTGAAGCTGGTCTCAATTTGACACAAGCGCTCAGTTTGACCTACATCTGTGGATACAAAGATGCGAGCATGTGTGCGTCTCAAAATAAACAGCGACAAAACAGACTGATAAATTAGAATAAGACTATCGAGCAATGCCTTGCATTTGTACACATCCGGAGTATGCAAGAGGAGAGCGAAAAGCAACTGAGTCATTCTGCAGTGTTAATAGTTTCTTTCTCTCTTTTTTTGGTGTAAATATACAGATCGAAACCACTGGGAGAGCAGATTCTAAATCGATACTACTAAACACAGGTACAGCTATTACTCACACAGTACTCAGTATCTAAAGAAAGTCCAAAAACACACAAAAAAGCTAGAAGACAAGATGCAAAAATGAAAATATCACATATATCCAATATAAAAACACACCCACATAGAGCACATGCATAGGCCCACACACAAACACATTCTGGATGTGTAGGAAGTTTGGATAAGTGACTCAGGTCTCCCGGGCGTGTGTGGGTATCATCTTTCTGTGTGTTTTGTGCAGTAGCAGGAGTTTATGTATGCATGTGTATGAGTATATCTAGTAAGGGGAAAGGATATGTTTTAGAGAGAAGTGGATTAACAGCAGGATGTGAGTGAGACACTCGCAACAGGCCTCTCATACACCTGACTGAAGGTGAACAATACACATGCATGTACCGGAGAAATAGAAAGAAAAGGCGAGGGAGGCTGATAGAAGCGGGAGAAAAAGAAACAAAGATAAAACAACGCCGGAGGAAATGAAAGAGTCGAGCAAAGACAGTGATAATAAAAGTGCCTTGAAATCAGTTTTACCTACAAATCTGCACAACGTTAGACAGGCATGCACAGGTCCTTCCTTTTTGACCTGAATGGGTTCTTCTTGTTCACTTGGAGCAAAACAATAATTAAAAGCAGAAGTGCACCGGATAAAGTGAACTCATTGTTCCATAAGTCCACAGACTAGCACACGAGGACCTGCAGTCTGTCATGTGTCCTTTAAACCCATAAACCTTTGCAGCATGGAAATGGGTTTTTTTCTATCTTATTATTATTGATTCATTAACACCAAAAGCACCCCAATTCACCCGACAGGGGTCTAAAAATATGGTAGCAACTGGGGAATGCATTTAGAATATATTAAATTGCATGTGGCTTGACTAAATGGAATCCATGACTGACGTGCCGAAGACACAAGGTCTGATGCTGCTGATGCAGTGCGATTTAGAATGGAACAGAATAGAATAGACTAGAATGCCTTTATTGTCATTACACAGGATTTAAGCATGTGCTGTAACTGACTTCCTGCGGCTCCTCACTGGACACTGAAACAAAAATTCCTTGAACATCACACTCCTTTCTTATTGTGGTCGTATAGCACATGTCACCCATGCAAACACGCAGGCACATCTAGTCACACAGGTGCATGTTTGTGGTGTGGCCATTATTAGCAGCAAGATCTTTCATTTTTGTTCTTCTTCCAGCAGCAGGTAGAAAAATAGATCCTTCTTTGGCTCAGACCTGACCGGAGAGAACCAGATCCTACTAGAGCCACCTCTCACCTGAATAGTAGATTACCTGACAGGACACAAATGTAGGGCAGCCAGAGAAGGACTATGTCCTACTTTAAGTGCATGACAGCACCGTAAATATACCCTAAGATGTGTCTTTGTTTATGCCCATGTGCTTTTCTTGGGGGATTTATCCTTACCAGGCCTGGAAATGTTTATTTTTGGAGCCTCCGTTCCTTTTTAAAGTGAATACTCCTTCTATTTGTAGAAAAGCACATTTAACAGTTTCCATTTCTGGCTGTCAGTGTTTCTAAACCAGGCAGTGTCTAATCCCGCCAAAGTACAATCAGCTCCATGCTGGTCATGGAATAGTCTCATGTGATTGTGTTTATGCAGCAAAAGTCATGCTCTGGGACATGAAGGAGATATATAATGTTGAAATTTGGAATTTCATTCTAGTCTGTGAGCCCTGTTTAACTAAGTAACAGGACATCTTGTAATGTGCAGATTGTAATAGAAACCATAAGTCACCACTGCAAATGCTGTAACTCACACGTGGAGCCGTTTGAGTACATGTCAGTTTGAGCGGCTGCGTTTTGTCAAATAATAGACTAGGGATGTGGCAGTTATTATCTATTAACTGTATGACTGTCTGTCTGCATCCTTTCCCGTCGTTTAAAACTTTGGTTTTGTGTTGCAGCAATGCTAAGATATGATTTCAATGTCATTTGCAGATACTCCTATGAGTAGTTATCTGTCTTTGACTCACAGCAAAGGTGTGCTTGCAGGGTGGAGACCATTTTGATTCAGACTGAAAGACTTAAAGCTAATGAGAGTCGAAGATGGTAGGAATAAAGGGCACTCATTTCTGGAGCACCGAGTGATACAGAAACGTTATAATTTTGGATTTAAACCCTTCAATTTGCGATGAGAGCCACCCCTGCCTGTCACAATGAAGCATGGAACTTCAGTTCTCTGTATCAGTTTGACATACTGTTTGTGCAAAACGAGCGACATGCATGTGAATGGAAATTCAGTAGAGGGTGTGTGTGTGTGAACCATCTGTCTATATCTGAGTCCATGCGAACAGTCTGTCTGCGGGTGTGTGTGAAGACTGAATTGTCAGTTACAGCAGTAGGTCTCAAAAGCAGCAGACACCTTTACATAAGCCAGACAATTTGTGGACACACATGCATGCACACACGCACACTCATGCACGCACACATGCACGCACGCAGGCACGCACGCACAGAGATGAAACACTTTACCAGAAGTGCACAAAAATACATGGATTTTTATTTATTTTTTTGCATAAACTGAGACCTGCTGACAACAAAAGAATCCGTCATTTATTGTGTCTGAAAGGAGTGGTGAACACAAACTTGCATGCAGACATGCGACCACACGGCAGACATACACAGCTTGGCTTCAGACTGAACCTGCAATGCTTGAAAAAAAGAGAAAAAAGTTGAATTCCTGCACATGCAAACACAAACAGCACCAACAGGGAAAATGCAGCTCTCGTGGCAAACTGACTGAACATCTAAGCTGTGGTGACAAAGTGCCCTCAGCTGTCCACACAGCTAAATCTTTATTTTAAGAGCTTGCGCGCTCAGGGTTATGTCCTGCTCTAACCTTTTCAATCGAGTGAGACGGACCTTACACAACCCACTCTTGTTTATAGCTGAAGTCTGTACACTCTGGAAAGCTCCAGCCTGTTATATCATGTGAAGAAATAGTACTGGTATTACCTTACAAATGCTTTTAAATGTTTTATGGTTCAAAACAAGATCTATTCTACAAGTTTCTGATGCGAGGAGTAGGGCTGCACAAAGACTACACGGTGCACTCGAGGTGAGGGAAGAGGAGGGAATGACATTTAGATTGATCCCATCACCTGGTTGGAACTTTCATGGAGCTTTCATGCCTCCTGCACAAAGGCGTTATTGTCTTTTTTGTTCCTTGCTTCATTGTATCCCACCATCACTTTGTCTTGGATGATTAGATGAAGAATTTGTGTTAATAGGATTACTGAGCCCTTCCACCTGTCACAGTAAAATGTGTAAAAAGGAGCATCTCTTTAAAGTCAGCAAATCCCCTCTAGCAGTCTTAAAACTTAATTTCATTAACTAAGAGGAGCAGCTGACAATAATGCTACAGTCATGTGTCTCAGACAGTGGAGAGATGTATTCTTGCAAGCCTGCGGGGGACAATGAGATTACAAGAGGATGAATTTGAAAAGAAAATTATTAAGATTTGATGGATTCGGTGTAGCAAAGCCGTCTTTGCACATCTCATCAAGTAAAGGCCAACAACAGCTCAACTCCCTCACACTGGCAAGGATTCAGCCCTTTCTCAAGTACATTTCAGCAGAACAGATGCTTGCCTAGACGAGAGGTTTAATCAGTCTTCAAGCTGAAGGATGCCTCTGAACACGGGCCCACCCTACAGGTTGTGTTGTCTAGCGCCGTTTCTGTGTGGGTGCTTTCTATGGTTGAGACCAGAGCCACCTGCACACTTGTGTGGGAAGAGACAGACCCCAGAAACTCAGCCTACCTCCCAGTCTGCCCATGAGAACCGAAGCAAGGCGACTGCAACATTGTAATCCTACATGATTTTCTAACAAACCACCAGGCTCGCAGACCCAGACAAACCTCTCTTCTCCCCACAAAAAAAAAAAAAAAAAAAAAAAGGGCCGGGGGTGGGGGGGGGGGG
>VUQK01028372.1:13546-26715 GCA_015106715.1 Bujurquina vittata | reverse complement strand
AAAAATTTTTCCACAAACCCCCCAGGCCCGCCGACCCAAAAAAACCCCCCCTTCCCCAAAAAAAAAAAAAAAAAAAAAAGGTGCCCCTGTGGTTTTGCAAGCCCGACTGTCCGGCATGCATGCAAACAGAAAGACCACAATTACCGCGGAAAACATGTGTAGCAAACATGAGTGGTGTGTGGTTGTGTGTGCAACAGCAAATCACAAACAGGCCAACATAAAAACCCCTCAGAGACACCTGCATGCAACACACAAACAACCGGCCCCTTCTTACATGTGCTTGACAACTTACATGTGCAGCTGGAAGAAGACAAAATCTCTTTAGTTCAAAAGAAAAACAGATGGTCATCGCTACATTTTAGTCTTATTCCTCAGATGTTGTTCCTGAAAGAACGCATGGCCATTCATCCTGAGAGAGCAACTATACACACAATGAATCACACTTCATGTCACTCCGTGCTTATCCGGAAATAGAAGATGCTCAAGTTGCACAATGATGAAGTTGTACTCTGTCTCCAGCCACTCAGATGAGCACATATAGGAGTTTTGTGTGAACTGGGAGAAACTGAAAATATTTATCTTACGTCCCACACGATGCTTTTCTCACACGGACAGCCTGGATTTAAAAGAGTAAACAGAGAATACAGACAACTGTAACATGTGTGCAAGACCACCGTGGTGGCTTCTGTACACACTGTGGGGTCTTATTGCTTGTGATTCCTGCGAAATTTGATGTCTAGAATCTAAAGATAGATACAAGAAACATGACTAGAAGGACAGGACTGGGCAGGGACAAAAGACTGGGGGCGGGGGGGGGAAACATAACAATACTTTAGTGAAGATGGAGGAGCAGGAAGACCAGGAATGGAGAGAATGTCCAAACCACCATCCTGCCTCATGATGGATGATGATGTTTGAGTTAAAGGAGTTCCACTCGGACCTGCAGGATTAGATGTGAAGCTCAGCAGTATGTGCAGGTGATGCCAGCCATAGTTTTTTTTGGTATGCAAATGTGCGCCTCTTCTCAATAGGTAGCACTTTTCCGCAATATTCTGAGCTCTCCATTAGACGCTGTCACGTTGGTTGGATATTCCAAATCAGAAAAACCAGAAAACGTTGTTCTGTGTAATGTGTGTGCATCTACAGAAAGCCAGCAAGAATTGTAAATAGTGCAAGTGAAATGGCCTCTCTGTCCTCTGCAGCTCACGTCATCTTCTCTGCAGGCTGCTAGATAACCCCAGAGACAAAAGGGTTTCCTGTCAGTCAGATAATGATCACGTTCACTTCCTCCACCCTGGCACAGGCAGTCACTGCAGACGGAAGAGGCTAACATGGGCAGAGGCACTGATCCAGTGCAAGTTTTGACTTTTTCTTCAGAGATGATGCAATTAAGTGCAAGCTGATTCGCAAGTGGAGTCCACAAGGACTTTTTCTTGTGTCGAAAAGCAGGTCAGAGGTCAGACATCATCCTGCTCCATTAGAGGGGTCAAGCCAATGATGATCTGTGTCATGAGTTGGGCCTCTGCTTCTGCCTGGACGTCGCCAATATGTCATTGAAATCTTGGTAACTGATATTGCTGTGAGGCTGTGTTTACCATTTATACTTTGTAAGGCTCTCGTGTTTCATGATCTGAGCATGAGGGGTACACATTGCACTTTACAGTAGAAATATCAGTAAAATAAAGATGCAAGAAAATGATGGAGTGCAACGACATGCATTTTGCCTAACAAATTGGGGAAAAAAATCAGTGGAAGCAGCTTTCCTACTCAACTCCAGCATGGATTTTACTCTCTACCCTGAAATCCATATTTTGGCCTCAGTCTCTCCCATTTCTGTCTGTTTGCTGACTTTGGCTTCAGCAGCTGCAGCTGTTATCGATTCGTGTGAAATGAAAATGTGAACCTTTAAGAGGAACTGCAAAAGAAAAGTAAATCTGTCTGTAATGTCTGTCAGTGTGACTGAACAAATTCAGTGGATGTCACATTAAAGCCCTAGCATCCGATAGCTAACAGGTTCTTTGGCCTCAGTTCCAGCCTCCATTTGCCTTTTATTTACAACCCCAGACCGGTATTAGCATTTTGGCTTGGATTTCAGAGGTTTGATGTTGCTGTCTTAGATTAACACCTGTTGGATTATTGCTCTTAGTTCACTTCACTTCACTCATCTCTCCTGCTGCGCTGTGTTTGTTAAATTGTGACACATACTGACTGAAGCAAACTGAGAGCAGAATACAGCAATAATACCTCAGAGGAGGAACTTACACTGAGCTGAAATGCAGCACAACTACATGGAGAAGTTAAATAACACACACACACACACACACACACACACACGTATACAGATAGCTACATGCTTTAGACTGAACTTTGTTATCACATGCATCAACACACATGCACAGTCAGACTAGAGATCAAACATAAAACAAGGAAGTTCAGACAGAGAGAGAGTGACTTCTGCCAAAAATGCCATTACTTTTATTTTATTTTTATATACTAAACTGTTGTTCTCCGTCCATCCACCCATCCATCCATTTTCTTCCACTTATCCAAGGCAGCAGTCTAAGCAGAGAAGAACAGACTTCCCTCTCCCCAGCCACCTCCTCAACCTCATCCCGGAGGGACACCAAGGCCTTCCCAGGACAGCTGAAGAGATATAATCTCTCCAGTGTGTCCTGGGTCTGCCCTTGGGCCTGGTCAGATGCCCGAACCACCTCAACTGGCTCCTTTCGATGTGGAGGAGCAGTGGTTCTACTTTAAGCCCCTCTCGAATAGCTGCACTCCTCACCCTATCTCTAAAGGAGAGGGCAGCGACCCTTCAGAGGGAGCTCATTTCTGCCCCTTGTGTCCACAATCTCGTTCTTTCGGTCACTACCCAAAGCTCGTGACCATAGGTGAGGGTGCAGTGTCTGCAGTGGGGGCTGTTGCTCTCCACAGTCGTAATTTTTAAAAGCCTCATGCATACACCCATGGAGTTAAATGTACTCAGGTCTATTAAATTGATTTAAAATTTATTTCAAAAATGATTTTAGAGCCTCATATACATAAATGTGAAAAGAAAACCCTGAAATAATTCTGCTAACTCGGATTTTTAAGGCAGGGAGCTCAACTAGAAATGCAACCAAGAGCTTTCAGTACATGCAACAGTAAATCTAAACAGCTGCACTGTAAGTAGTATTGTATGTGTGGGCGTGGGTGTTTGTGTGAAATGTGTGAGAAAGACAGAAACCAGGTCACGGCACTGGGGGGATTCCTCCGCTGAAGGAAACTCCACATTGCATGACATTATTGTCGCAACAAGACCTCAGGGATACCACAGCCCATGATGATTTTCATTTGTCTTGAAGTGATTGGGATCCTGCATGCTATTTGGAGTTGGAAACTTCCATGGCCATTCATTTAATATCCGAAACCTGAGCAAATGTTCATCTGAAACGGCCTTTTAACTTGTGTATGCATTGCTTATGCACTAAAGTAGTTGATATTAGACTGTTCAGATCCTCACACCCAACGCCTCACCACATGCTACCACGCACAGCGACAATCCTACACACACACACACACCTACCTACCACCCTCACAGGCAAGGGCTGAAAGCATCCCAAAGACAAAGAGCCATGAGTCATTTGCCCAACTGCTGTGAGGTTCTCTCCCTCTCTCTCAACTCTACACCATGTGGTATGGCCATGTTTTAAGATGCTGCACTTTACACACTCTGACTCACCCTGCCTCTTTGTCTATAAAGGTCACACTGACAGCTCATAACTGCACCAATTAGGACAATTTGGAGCACGGTAGCTTCTTCTTCTGCAATAAATTGAAAGCCATGCAGTGATTAGCATACTGTAAAATGCAGGGATGACACATGGATAGACAGAGATATGAAGCTAAAATTCAGAAGCATCTGAAAAGGTCAGCACTTTTGCTGATAAGATGCATACATGTAGATGTTTGTGTATCTCCAAAGGAAAAAAAAAATAACCTGACAGCTAAGAAAATTTCTGCTCAGTCTGAGTTTGAATCAGCTTGATATTTGGGTATTTTCCTCAAACTGTGCTTCTGATAACGCTGTCAGTGCTGTGACTCACAACCACTTGTAGTTATGTGCATGCATGAAAGATTTCAGCAACTGTGCCTCTTCTTCAGGCTCCGAAAGAACATGTACGAACACTCTTTAATTAGTTTTGCATATTTTACAGCATGTGCAGCTGTTTTGTTTCTGCTAAAGACCTGCTCAATGCTGTACAGTACTGACTTGTAGGCCTGTTTATACCACAGCTGCAGGGCTTTAAACCTCTTTAAGCAAACTCTCTCCACTGGTAGCGATTCCTTGCAATGCCAGCATCTTAGTAGCAATAGAAAACACACAAGGGGAGTTAAGTGCGTACTTGCTGGAACAATGATGAATGACACTTGCTGAGAATGCATCTCTATTGAGCTCCGTAGAACAGTTGCTGTGGTGACTAAGACCAACGTTGCGCATCATGAAGCTCACGTTCAGCAGAAGTTGTGTTGCACAGCGCGCATGCTGCCTCCTCAAAGCACTGAAGGCCAAACTGCTCATTGTTACAGCATTCGGCATTGCTGTCAGTCAGCTTCACTTATCCCTTTACTGTATTATGTTCTGTCCTTTTCTTCTGCTCCTCTCACCCTGAGTCACTGCACCCTGGGGAAATGAGGGGGGTAACCATGAATCATTCCTGAGGGTATGAAATAGCGCGCGTGTGTGTGTGTGTGTGTGTTAGTGTGTGGGCGTGTGCGGGTACACACTAGTGCAAATTCATGGGTCACTGTGTGATTCAGTCGTGTGGGCTGTGAAACCCGAGGAGTGGGCAGAGAGAAAGAGGAGCAGCAGCAGCACGATACAGACAGCACAAGCCAGCGCCCCTTTTCTCTGTCGCCTCTCCTCTCATCTTGCCCTTGGGGAGATGCAGCAGCTGCACTAGACATGGAGCACCATCCCTAACTGCAACACCATGTATGAGACGCTTGTTCATAATGCCTCATAAGAAAGGAAAATGCTCCTGAAACAAAGTGGTGAAAGTGTATTTGACAGAGCAGCTTTTATGTAGTTATACGTTATCCATGCAGTCTTCTACAGCAGTCAGGTCAGCTGCTACAAAGCCACTGACAATAACAGTTTGCAGCTAGGCAGGATGGCGTTAATGCATCTTTATGAGGAAGGACAGATGTCTAGCCCCTTTTACACAACCCTGGGGACAACACAATTACAAAACAGAGACCTTCTGCTGACCTGATGACCTCTCAGCCTGCTACTTCTTCACCTTCTACCTCCCACTGACAGTGTGGCATGTGGCTTTTTGCAAACATGGAACAGGACTACGAGCAAATTTTAATTTCCTAGATTAGCAGACTTGCACATTTGGCATTTAATGCTGCTTTTTTAAAAACACTTTTCATCGCCCATGAGAAGTTCTAAAAACATTTCTGTTTTACTTCAGCTGATGAGCTTTTCTTACAATATGGGAACTATGAAAGACAGATAAATTCCCACAAACATCTGGGGAGTATCAAACCTACGATGCAAAAAACCATAAACCACTAAACTACCTTTCCAAGCTATCTGGTCTACTGTTGTGATTTCTAACTTAGTGCACACATTCTGACTAACTGATGGGGGAAATTTGCAGAATATCTACACAGGATGTTCAGAAAGGACTGTGTAAAGTTTATCCTTTGGTTAAGAAAAGCAGGTCTGGTATGTCTACATAAAGAGAGAAAAGCACATGATGCTGGATGGGGGGTACTGACATTAGAAAACCTGTTGTAAAATTTAAGATATATTCATCTTCTACTGCAATGCTCTAAAATGAGGACAACTAAGCCATGGCAATACATGGCACTTACCCTTAATTCACAGAAGTGCATTTTGCAAATTTCTTTTCAGCTAATTTTGTGGCATTTTACACCTCAGGTTACACACATCTCCTTTACCATAGCAAAAATAAATCAATAAATAAAAATCTAGCACTTATGCTGCAGCCAGCTATGCTTCATCTACTTAGATATTAAATTGACATCTGCTCAGCAACCTCAATAACAGACTGGCCAAACAGAGAAAAGTCGGTCGCAAGCTGTGTTATGACAGAACTGTCCAGATCGAGAGCAAGCAATATCCCAGTGTTCTTTGCCTTCATATCCTATCTACCCTGCCTTTTGTTATAGCAACATGAAGCTTCTTTACGAAGACATTTTGGCCATGTGTTGCAGGCACATGCTACACCAAGACAGCCTGTTCCACTAGGTGGCTATTTTGAGAGTCCAGCTCAAATCAGTTATTAAAGTCAGGCATGTGGAGTCACATGGACAAGTAGTATCTTGTTCCAATCTTCCAGCACGAGAAAATTATGGCACTCAGACAGCTTTACAGTTTGTGCAGTCTTCCGTTTTTTCCCCTTTGCAATATGGTCAAATAGACTCACTCTTGCTGTTACAATAATTGTCCTTTTACTGCTCAAATGGCTGAATTTAGCTTAGTCACTTGGGAGCATGCACACAAATATAGCTTCTTGGACTCACAGAAACAGGGAATGTACTGCTGGTAATACTCAGTTGTTACTGTAATAGCAAGTGACCAGATGAAAAGAAATGACTGTGCACTTTTACTGAAACAAGTCATGGCCAGCACACATTAGACGGAAAGAGGGAGAAATACAACCTCGCAGTGCTTTCTAATAGCTATTGATCTCCTTTCCTGCTCCCTTTTGAGAACATCATTAACCTTGTCTGTATGAGTGTGTGTGCGCGCGCGCATGTGTGTGTGAACACTTTTGTATGTGCACAGTGCAATTTAAAGGTGTGTATGTGTGAGTGCAACCACTTGTGATCTTTTGACAGGCTTGGCACGCGGCATAATTTCAAGGGCCAAATCAGACAGAGTGTTACTCCAGCCGAGTGTTCCATTCTCTTCGCTCTGGGTCAGAATGTCCTGCACCTATTTCTTTGTCCCTTTTCTTTACCTACTGTTCTCCCATCACCTCTGCTCACCTTTTATGTTTTACACAATTGGCCTGTGTCACGCTTTCTTTACACCGTATAGAAACCAAATTGGAGAAAGTTCCTTTCTATGTGGGCTTTGTATGCTTGTAAATGCTGTGCACTGTGTATGTGGGCTCTTTTCCTTAACTAGTGATAAAAAAAAAAAACAATGTGTATAAACGTGCAAATAAAAATGAAAGCCCACCAATGCAACTTTGACTCAGTAAACGCCTCCCACTCTCAGCGTGGGGGAGTTGAAAGTATTTGGTGCTTAACTTTGGGGGTTTTTTTGAACACCCCGTCATAGTGAATAGGTGCACAGCTGCTGCTCTCATGGGATCAAGAGACCTTTGTGACAATAAAAAGGCAAAAGTCAAAAGGCATGCATACAAAAACAAATCAAGCTTTACTGTAAAGCGGTACAGTACAGTGAGAAAAGGTCAGTGGGGGCTGATTACTTATCAGCAGAGCATATCACAATCTTCATTGCTCTTTTCTCTATTCCAAGTAAAGGACATTCTTCTTAGAGTGGGTGATTAGCATCTGCAAATTGCAGCTCTTCTTCGCGGGTGCATTTCTTCAGCACACCTGCGACTGGCCACTGTTGGGGACTGCAGATTCAAAGTAGCGCTTTTGTTATTGAGAGGCCGGATTCTCTCCAGCATGCAGCATGTCATCCCATCACATTCCAGGTTTGCAAGCGCATACTTCCAACAGTTGGTTTGTATCTAATTGTGTCGTATGCAGCAGAGGAAATGGAAAGAATCCGTGAGTCGTCACGTCCTCTCTCTGTCTCTGTATCCCTCAGTGCTCAGACATGCACAGAAGAATCTATGTTGCTTCACTCTCATGCACAAGTCAGCCTGAGCATTTGATAGATAGCATTCAGCCCTGAGGATAAGCTCCTAGTGTAAGCACTGTTTCACAATGACTTTTTAAAGGTTGGAGTGGATTTTAGTCTGCTGATGATATTGGGATGTTCAGTCATAAAGAGTTGCGTAACTAATTAACAGACAACAAATGGCTGACACAGAGGCGATACTTTACTGTCAGTAACCACATCAGGTTACATGAGGTGTACACAGTAATTGGAGGCCCTAACTGGAAGTTTCTTTCTTTCTTTTTCTTTTTTCTTTCTGCTTGACCTTACACAGCTTCAAGGTGGCTAGAGCCAACTGGTCCAAACTTAGACAAATCACCAGTCAAGTGATGTCACAGTAAGGCATGCAGTGGCTCCAGAGCCGGCCAGTGAGTTCATTTTGCTGCATGCCAACACCACTTAAGTTCCTCACATAAGGCAGGGGGTGTTCAGCAGCTCAAGAGCATACAGTACTCTAACAGCACGCCATGTTCTCCCCATCATCATTTCATCGGTGATAGACAGGTGACACCATGTGACCAGACCGCTCTCCAGTCTCACTTTCCTCTAGATCTTGTCATGTGCTGCAGAGGGAGCTTGATCAAAGCAGATTTGTTATGAAGGTTGTTGTGAAGGTGTGCACAATTTCAGCTTCAAGACATGTCGCAACATGCTATTAATCACGTAACCTGAGTGCAGCACCTTTAACACTGTAATAATAGATCATGTTTTTAGCCGGTGTTATTTATTTGTGTCAGCTTCGGCATCTACATTGAGGTACAGTGTGTTTTAAAACGCTTTCGGAGAAACATTTGTCGGCAGATGGGAAATCATTGAGTGGCAGGTCTATAATTGCCTGAATAAAAATAAGGCTTGAACCCACTACACACTTCTTAAAGGCCCTGCAGCCCTGCAGCTCATATCATTCTAGGTGCAGAGCAAGGATGAAACATTAGCAAGCAGATAAAAACAGTCATCTTTCAGAGAGATTTGCTGACCTCTGCTGGAAATAGGGGAGCACATGGTCAAGCTCGACTGCATGCGCAACCACAACATTCAGCTACAGAAATGACAGCACATTTTCAGTTCAGCTGCAGGTCGATCAGCTTAATCTACATTGATCAGCTTGATTAATGAAGAGGGGTGAACATAACAGAATAATCAGACAAAAATCACTAATTGGTAATAATTAATAATCACTGCATTCTGGTGATTGTCATTATTAAGAAATCTGACACTAAACAGCAATCTAAACTCAAGGGAAAAAGAGACACATTTTGGTGAAAGTAGGTGTTTCTTTCAGCCGTGATCAGAAGTCGTTTTGCTCAGCTCTCTTCCGGGAAGCATGATTATGCGTTCGGGTGTGCGATGGGCTCCAGCCAGCATTTCTAGTAATAATATCCACAGCAAAACCAGGAGAAAGTATTTAAGTTGTTTTTCTGGCTGTCACACTGTTTCCCAGAATCCTCCATCCTCCTAATCATTAAGTGTTGATTTATGGCAGGCGGCCGAGTTTCAAGCAGCCAATTGTGTACCAGCAAAGCATCTTCCTCTGCATCAGCTGATATTTCCTGCTCATCCTCCTCCCTTTTGCGTTATTGGAAAGAAGTGCAGTTTTTTTTGTTTTTTTTATCAGGAAACAGGGCCTTTTTTTTCTGATAAGCTCCTCAGCCAGGAAGAATTTCATAGATTTCATTCAGGCAACATATTTGTCAAATAAAGGATTTCTGAGTCTGTTGTGTAGCTCAGCGCTGCCTTCTATCATCTTGTTTACTCAAGTACAGCATGCTTTCTAGCAAACTGAACGCTCCCTCGTGGTAATTTCCTGGAAGATCTGGTACAATACTCAGTACCGATACTTCTCTGGAGGAGATTGTTTGGATGATACAACACACAACTCTTACAGGGTTGTTAATGAATAATTCACATGTTCCATTTGGTTGTAAAGTGTGTTTGTAACTCCTGTGTATGTCTTCTTAGACTTAAAGAGTAAACATCACAGCAGGACAAACTGGGTTTGCTTTGAAAAGCCTTTTCAAAGAAAACACAACTCTTTTTATCCAACATAATGTGACGTTGATTAGAAATGCTTTTTAACACACTGCAGAAGAATCATTAATCATGTTGGAAATGATTTATGCTTTTTAATGGGACATCTGCAGCTGCATGGATGCCTGCTTTCAGAGCCCATCACTCCCATCTTCCAGCGGTGTCTTATGTAACATTAAAGCAGGTTTTCTGCATTAAAGGCTTAATTAACCATGTGAGCACAGATTAAAGTTCACAGGAAAGGCTGGACTCCAAAGCGAAGCTGGGGAAGCTCACACAGGGACCAGCTCCAAAATAATCCAAGTGCACAATAAATAAATGAATTGGCACAGATGTGTGTCTGGAGCATCAGCATTGTTTCATGTCCCAGTTAAGCACTGGGTTCTCAGGCTTTTCTTTGTTTTCTCACCAGCTGATGCTGCAATATGAAGGGAGAAGTACACAGTAGTTCATCACATGTTCAGTTTATTGCGATTTCCCCTCATTTCTTAGAACAAGAATACTCCAGATTAAAAAGAAAGTTATTTTTGAGGGGATCTGTTTGCGCCTTAAGCCCGCAGAGGCTGATGATTGACAGTCTGAAATGACCAGACTGACACATACTTACCTCTTCTTTGGTAAAAAAAACAATGTATTCAATTGGATCACAATGAGTGGAAATGGTTTTAATTCACAATCAGTGTGGGCTGACTTGCCCTATCATACAAGTGTGCTAAAGCAGTAAGCACTGCTTTCACCTGGAGCCTTTCTCACAAAGGAGCTGCTTGCTCTGAAAAGGTAAAAGCACTACACCACCTGCTCTTACTGGCCTGTTTGAATTATTGTAATTAATGTAATTCATTTGCATTCTAGGAATTGAGCAAAACAATATTTGCACCAAAAGCAATGCACAGACTTATAAATGGCCGCTGACTAGCTATGAAAATGGTTACAGCCCTCTTGGTTTCATATGTGCAAACTGATAATTATGCTCTATTCAAAGAGGATGAAAAGGTTTCTCTTCACTGAGTTAATTGAATTTCTAAGATAAACACACTCAGATACTAAAGCCAGACGATTCAAACACATTACATACACTGATTAAACGTAAAACAAAATTGGCTATAAAACCAACTGTAATTTGACCTGCAATCTCACTGTTAACATTTACATTGAACTTGTGGCTCTTCACACACTCAGCAGTGGCTCAGCTGTACATTACTGCCATCTAGCGGTGCTACATCGATGTTGCGTTTTCCAAACAGTACATTTGTCCTGTGCTTTAGAAAGAAACCTAAATGGTTGTTGAATTCATATATGTCTAAACGCCAAGTCTAAAGGGAGGGCAGAAAAGCGGTCCTAAAAAACTTTCCTCACTCAATAGGTTTCTTTCTTTCCTCTTGACTCCATTTGTTGCATTAAAAACCATGCCCTGGTGGTTATTATCATGGGGAGCTCGCAGGAAATGCTGTCTGCCAAATAGAAGGTGGGAAAGCTCATTCAGGGACCGCTTGAGCTCCAAAATAATCCAAATACACAAGACCAGTCTGCAGATGCCTGAACACGAGGAATAACATAAGAATGAAAATATACTTGCTGACAGGATGTGTCAGTAGAAATCTTGGCTAATAATCTGTGGGGTGCAGCATTAGGTGAATTCTCGGCCTGTCCCTTTCTTTTCATAACTCTTATGTTATGTCCCACGTTGACTTCTGCTCTCTCTGTGTGCTCCACTATAATAACAAATAGAGGAAAATGAAAAAGGAGGTGAAAAATAGAGTAGAGGATGGGGGGGATAATTGGGATTTGAAGGTATCAAACAACTGTCTCATATTCCACATAATTACTGCTCTTTGGTAGATAGAGAGGCCATTATCTTTAGGTACATGTCAGCAACAGGTGCTTTGCAGGAACAGGTTACACAAGAGTGTGAGTCCCCTCGCAGCAATATGTCAACAGCACATCAATAACACGTTCATTCATGCACCAAACCGTAGTGTCAGGAAAAGGTAATGCCACATGCTTCCTTTCTGAGAAAACCCCAATGCTGCACTCGACCACCCAGCGAGAGAAACTGCAAGCAGACACTATTTCATACAGGATGTTGCTGCAATGAGAGTTTCTAATCGAAATAATCTGCCGTGTGCGCTCACGTTTCATGATATACCACCAATGCGACATGGCCAGGATAGTCTGGCACTTGAGATGAGCAGTAAAGGCAACAGTGGGTTGAAAGGCCAGCAGCCGCCTATTTGAATGCAACGCAGAACAAAAAGTTAAATATTTACTTTGCTTTTGATTATTAGATTTTATATTTTATCATCACAAAATGTGGCATCTGAATAAATATCAAGCATCTAGTTGCTAAATTTTGCCTGTACACCTTTTCAGTGTTACCAACAGAGAGAGCGCTGACAGTGAATCAAAGGTTTATACATTTATGCAGTTTTTCTCTTAGAGTATGGATTCAGTCTCTATATAGAATATTTATTTTGTTTACACATATATATGTTGACCACATGAGGGCAGTAGATGTCTTGGGATAACAAATTAATTTCCAAAATTGTCACGCTGACACCCCACCAGTACAAAAAGGTGCCAAAGCAACATAATTCTGTGTAACAAATACAGAGCGAAGCTTTGAAACAGTTACAAGCAGCTGAAAAGAAAATCCAGCTGTCTGAGGAAACTTTCTTCTCTCGGATGAATATTTGAACATGCTGACTAAAACATTTTAAGGCACTTCTTCTCTACTAATCATAATTTTGGACATATTATATGACTGTACAATTGAAAGGAGGGGGGGGGAATCCTCAGGTTTGTGGCTTCAAGCCAGTTTGAGCCAGCATTACAAAATGCTGAATGTGAAATCATGCAAAAAATCATGGGGATAAAAAAAAAAATGTTTCCAGATTTTGGCTTGCCATGAAGCTCTCTGTACAGTGTTAAACAACAAACAACTGTTATCTATCCTGACAGGCTGTGTTTGAGTAGTGGCACTGCTGAATGCCACACAAAACCACAGCACAGACACAGGGAAGGGCTGAGCGAGAGAGGGAGAGAGAGAGAGACAGAGAGAGAGAGAGAGAGAGAGAGAGAGAGAGAGAGAGAGAGAGAGAGAGAGAGAGAGAAAGAGAGAGAGAGAGAGGGAGAGAGAGAGAGAGAGAGAGAGAGAAAGAGAGAGAGAACTGGTTTTAATAAGAGTGTGCCAGTGCAAAGACAGGAGCCATGTGATATGCACACTTTTGTGGCTCCACGTCTATCTATAGAGTGTATATGATTCTTG
>VUQK01028370.1:17236-29775 GCA_015106715.1 Bujurquina vittata | reverse complement strand
TTTCCGAACCTGGCGTGTAGCGTCTACGTGAAGCGCAACATCCGCTAGCTCCGTCCGGTCACCGATCTTGCTTTGCAGGAGCCTCTCCCTCTACCGTGTGGGTTGCACCCTGTTCTTCCGATTTCCAAGACAAAATGTTTGCAATCAGGAGCCGCCTCCTGAACTGACCGGAAATGCAAACGTTTCTCGGCTGCATTAAACTTAAAGTAACGAGCTCGTTTTGAAAATGTAAGAAGTAAAAAGTACAGATACTTGTGTAAAAATGTAGGGAGTAAAAGTAAAAAGTAGTCATAAAAATAAATATTCAAGTAAAGTACAGATACCTGAAAAATTTACTTAAGTACAGTACAAAAGTACTTGTACTTCGTTACTGTCCACCTCTGGTTATATAGGGTTAAAAAATTTGCCTTCATTTAATCCTGAGTATTGTAAGCTTTTTTCCACACCCTGTTTCTGTCTCACTTTGTCTCCTCCACACTAAAACTGAACCTCTAATGAAGCTGAAACACCATGAAAAACAAAACATCATGTAGCTATATATAGCCCAGGTGAAATTTGGGGATTTGAATCAGGCTGCGCTGTCTCCAATCATATTATTGCAGAGAGGTGGCGTCATGCACGAACAAAGGTGACACCACAGGTACTTAAGTCTTCCATCGCTGTTTCTCTCCCCCCACACTCTTCTTTTATCTCATCATCTCTACTTCTCGTCTGCATTCATCTTCCCCGTCTGTTCATCTGCGCTGTTTCGCTCCTCATCACCTACTTTTTTGATCTCCCGTCAAATGATCTCTGAGACCGGTTTTATCCCCAGACCATATTCCTCCTCCTTCCCCCCCGTCGATCTGTCAGTCTCACCTTATTCCTGATTGTCTGCCTTGTATTTTTCTCTCTCTCCCTCCTGTTCTTGCGCTCATCTGGCTACCTTTTCTCACACTGTCTTCCTATTTTGCTCCTGTCCTCTTGTCCCCTTGCACCCCCCCCCCATTCCATTTTGCATATTCTCCCCTTTCACTATCCTCTCAGTTTCTCTCCCATTGTTCCTCTATTAAATTACCCGTTTTGCTTTCATCTGCTCTGTGACCCGTCCATTTTGCTGTGGCTCATCCTCTTCATCTGCTGCAATTATATCAGATTTTCTCCACTGTGCCTACGCTTTACATTTCTATTCAGAGATGACAGAAACTTGACTTCTTCACATAGCCGACAAAAAAAAAAAGGTACATAGGCCGGGATGGTTTGTCAAATTCTAGGATTCTTGCCCAAACAACCAGCGCTGTCATATTTAACCACTTTGGGAGCATGTCGTTGCTAGTTTAATAAGTTGTTTAAAAAAAAGTGGCCTTTTCAGTTTCATGAATTATTGTGTCTTTAAGTCCCCAGTGTCTGATTTTTCCTCTACAACCTTCCCATTTTTATCTTAAAGCTTCTAATTCTTTCCTTCCCTTTAATGTCACTGTTTCTTTTCCTCTTAGCTATTATATCCTTTTGTCTCTCTCTTATTGTCTTCTTACCAGTCTCGCTCCCACCTTCCATCAGCTTTTCTTTCAGGCTCTTTGCCTCTCCATCCTTTTCCCCCCCCACCATGTTCTTTTTCTCCTCGCTCTCTTACTCACTGACATTTCTCTCTCAGCGTCTCTTTTCTTTCCCTCTCTGAGTCTCTCTACCACCACTCACTCTCCTTGCACACGCGCACACACCTACGCACACACACACCTTTACACACGGTGCTCATTCATATTCCACCTGTGTCAGTCTCCTTGGAGTTGTCTGAGGGAATCAAATCCACCTTCAAAATTCATCTTTTTATTCTTCTTATTCCCTCTCTGACTCAAGGTCTTATTCTTTTCTCTATTCTTCTCCTGTCATGCGTCTTGTGAGTAAATGTAATGATTTGTGCGCGCATACTTGATTACACACATGCACGCAAATGCACAACATAAATGGCGTTTATAGAGGACAAACATTTGCATCCATAATCACACTGAATTGCATCATGAGTCCAATTTTTTTCTTTTCTCAAAGACATCTCACCGAAATAAGGCAAGGACGAGGAAAGATCAAAGAAAAAAAGCAAAAATAAAAGAGAAAAGAGGAAAATTCTTGTCTTGTCTCTGTCGAGGACGGTCAAGGAGCTTTAAAGGATATCAGGAGTATGTTTGATTGTTTCCATCCCAGTAAGAAAAGCTGTTATATAATAGTTCTGGCAGCAAGGAAGCGACAATAAACTTAAAGTGAAGATATCCTGTAGGACTTTTAACCTCGCAGTGATAGTGAAGCGTAACTGTCTTGGTCCAAGTGTGGTGCTTTTTATTCTATAACAGGCCCTGCAGTTAAAAAAAAGCCCTTTACTGCTCAAAGCAGCAGCCCATCAAAGTATAATGAAAATGTGTCGTTTTAGTTCATGCCAACAACTTTTGGTTATTGGTTGATTGATTTGGTTTTGTCACACAACAGCTAAAAAAATGAGCTGAGAGTCATTATAATGCTTTGTAAAGCTGCAAGCTTCTTAAATATGCAGATGGCAATTCTCTGTGTGAGCCTTTGATTGTACTTTAAGAGACAGACTGGGGAAATGTACTTACTGTAGCTGATAACTACTCTTTTCTGACATTTTTTTTTTCATATTTTTCAACTTCCTGAAGCAAAACTGTGGTGTCACATATCTTGCTTTAATTTAACTTGTTTTGCATAAAATTAGTGGGTGTATCACTGATTTCTCCTGTTTTTTTTTCTTTGTATTCACCAGTTACAGTGTGGTACCCAACAGATTGTTTCAGATTTTTTTTTAAAAACAAACTTTTTTCTTATTTAAAAAGGAGCTGCTAAACTTCAGTCACCACTTAAATCAGTGAGGATGAATTTGCATCAAAGTTTCACATTTTGTAAGCACAGAAGCTGTTAAAAATTGTAACAGAGTTAAGCACAGGACATTATGTAATGCGTGTCTTTGGTTTGAACGGATCCGACTGGGAAGCACTGGGGCAATTTTCCAGGAAATTAGGTAGATTTCCCTCATCACCGCACCGCTATCATGGCAAAAAGTGAATCGTAGATGGGCAGATATTGATGATGATGACGCAGAATATTGTTCACATTATTGCAAAGAAGGAACTTAATGCATTTGTACTTTATAAACAACAAATAACTTGGTTAGTAGACGGTCATGATCAGATGTTTATGTACACACGATGGTTATGTAATGGCCATTTTTAATCATTTAGAGTAATTTTGGGTTTTTAATGATTTCTTTGAACTGTGTCACTTGTTGCATGGTGAAATTAATCCCATATTTTCTCTTTCCCCAGTGTCAGCATCATAAACTCATCTCAGCAGGATAAGGAATGCCCTCAAAAGCATGAGATTGTGACTTTCACTTACCCTTCAGGCACATTTTTTTCTTCTCATTTTCTTTATCAAGAAGGTTTTGTTTCTTTTCTAATCAATAAAAAGATAGTAGAAAATAATTCTTGAACACAACCTTTCTTTTTTGCTAGATAGTCAAACGAGGATCTAGAGAGGATGCTCGAGAAGCCCCTCAAACTGACCATCAGGATGAGGCACCCTCAGTCCAGCTTTCATTCTGAAACTATTTTTTGATTGTGTCAAGAAAAAAAAAACACCAGCTAACATCTAATGTCAAAAAGTTAGCTGGGATATGAAGCCACAAAGTCAAGCTCAGCCACAATCCCAGGTGATCAGCAGAGTTCTACCAGCGCACATCCAGCTTTGCATCCACTTACCCATCCTCAGATAGGGTGCAACATTTTATTATTTATTTATTTAGCAAACCACCTACAGCCCAAATCCTCCATTTCATTCGGTGTCAGACTTTATCAATGACATGTCTGTTGTCTCTGCTGCCTGTTCTGTGATGTATTGGGGGGGTGGGGTGGGGGGTGCTTGTTTGGTCTCCCTGCCTCCACCTTTCCATGTACAGGCGTGAAACACATCACTGCGAATGACTTACATGATATGGAAATAACACTGACTGTCATCATCCTGATTTCAGTTTAGTTCTAAGCCCCTCAGCTTTGTATTTCTTTATCATTTATCAGATATATTTTGGATGTGAACACATTTTTTTCAGCCACTATAGTGGTTAGGAGTAGGGCAGTAAATAGTAATTACATTCTGAATACCAACACTTCACCCGAGCGTTTGTTTGTGATTTTCCCAGAGAGAAAATCTTGATCATCAAACTAAATCCGCCACTATAGTGAGTCATTTTTTTACCCCTCAAAACTGATGTTTTCCTTCAAAATATATTTGAGAACAACTGCTTCACACCATTCATCATTGTTGAATAATATAGCAAAGCAGAGACCGCAGATTCCCATGTTTTTCATACGTCTGAATAGGTTCACCTCCCACCTGAAATGTGTGACTGGCACATAATTACATATAATTCTTGCAAAATCCCCACTTGGATCTAATAATCAAGATCACATTATAAATTGACAAAACATGAAAATGAACCAAAACACTCCAAACTGAGATTAACACGAGTTAGTTAGCTGCTTTGTATGCTTAGAAGTCCTGCCATTATATACTGAAATGTCAACAGTCTATTTCCAACACTGCTGTCCTTCCTTTTTGGAAGGAACAACTCAATCCAAGGAGAGACCGGTCTGAGATAAAAACAACCATCAGTTGCAGCCCTACTTACAGCCGCAGCACAGGGAAGTTCACACAAAAAAATAACATTTAATATGTGCAAAAAATGTTTTAGTAGATTTAAGATGAAATTTTTGCATCTCCTCTCACATACTCTGTGATCAAGCAGGATGCTTGTTTGATTAACCTGCTTTTATGCTCATATTATCTAACCATTCATCTTCATACAGGAGTCATTAGGTTGACGTGCAGCAGCAGCAACTTGTTTGCCTGTTTAATAAGTAATATCCATGTCTCACCATGATCAAAACAAATGCAAAAGTGAGAACTACTTAATTGTGAATTCAGGCATATGAAGAAAAAAAAAACACACACATATGATCACAAAAAGAAGAGAGGTTTTTCTAGCTGAGGTGCAGTAGAATGTTTCAGCTGTTATGCACACTTTTGATGCTTTCCAGTGGAAATGTAAAAGAAGAGATCGGGCCCATTTTCCCCATTGTTTGGATGCTGCCCGTCATTCGCTTATACGTTTAGTCATCTGAGTGTGGACTGTGTTCAATCATTCCTGTCTCTCTCGCTGACAGGCCGGTCTCCCAGTGAGGCGGGAAATGAAGCGAGAGAAGGGCTGATGTGTAGAAATGAGTGAATAATAATTCACTGGGATCGAAAGATTATTGTGTGTCGTGGGATAGAGATGTGCATACGTGTAGAATGTGTTGGGATGGGTGCTGAAGCGAACAGTGAATTTGTGTTGTGTTTTGAAACATATATGTCAAAGTCCTTAATGGGTTTATATGTGTTGTTTTATGTGTTGTGTGTGACACGAGTAATATGTGAGAGTGAGGAAAAAAGGGGGTGTAGTTGTACGTGTGGCTGCATACATCAACATTTGTCCACATTTGTGTGTGTGTGTGCTGAGCTGATGGTAAATAGAGATATTTACAGCATTTGTCTTCATGTGGTAACCATGACGACATCACAGTGGGAGAGGCGATCTGTCTCAATGCATTATGACATCAATGTTTAACCCTCAAAACAGACACACACACAGACACACATTTGCTGCAAACACTCAAACACTGCGCTGAATACAGTTGGTAAACCCCCCCCCCCCAAAACACACACACACCAAGCATTTACATAAAAATGCACACACAATCCCAATCTGCACGTGTGTGCCCCTTCAGCTTGAGTTAGAGAAAGACACACACTCACTCACAGGATGCATGCACATTCAAGTGGAAGAAAACCTGTTAACACTCAGAGGAATGCATGCTAGACTCTGAAGTACTCTGAAAACATATCGTAGAGTGGTAATACTGTGTGTGTGTGTGGGGGGGGGGGGTGCGTGTGTGTGTGTGTAGTAGTGTATAATTATTTCAGAAGATATCATGTGGGGTGCATTTCTGCTAACTCTAAACTGTTGGTTTGGAGTAATTATAAAAAATGCATAATTATTTAATTGAGCTGTGTCTAAATATGCCAAGCATGTAATTCAAATGAAGAAAGAGTTTGTTACATACATTTACATGCAGTAAAATTCAGTCTCTGCATTTAACCCATCACACATGGAGCATACACAGCACAACGTGGAGCAGGGGGCAGCTAGAAAGCGTCTGGGGAGCAACCTGGGGGGGGTTAGGGCCTTGCTCAGGGGCCCACAGTGATGCCAGCCTGAGGATTTGAACCAGGGTCCTTACGGTAATGAACCTGCTTCTTCTGCTCTAGGCCACCACTCCAAAATGCCTTTTTTAAAAAAAAAAAACGTTAAAGACAGTATTGTGAAAGATGTTCATAAATTTTTTAATGTTGACTTATGAGGGTGGTGTGTTAGTCTTATCTTAAAATAGATGCCAATAGAATCCTTAGGGTATCTGATCTTATCATCTCAAATGCTGAAAAACTGAAAGTTAAGGGCTGCCTGTGGTTTTGGATAAAAATTCATGGGATCAACAAAGGCAGTTAGATTTATCTTCTTGAGACAATATCTGTAAGAAATGTTATAGTAGGCCATCTGGTAATATTGAGATACTCTATATTGCCAAAAGTATTCGTTCGTCTGCCTTCACTTGCATGAACTTTGGTGACATCCTATTCCTAATCCATAGAGTTGAAAATGTCAAGTTCTCAAGAAAAACAACCCTACACCAAACTATACACTTTACACAATGCAGTCAAACAAGTACTGTTCTCCTGACAACTGCCAAACCCAGACCCAGAGTCCAGTGGCGGCATGCTTTTACACCACTGCATCCGATGCTTTGCATTGTACTTGGTGATGTAAGGCTTGAACGTACCAGAAGTATAGCCTTTTTACAGACTGGTTAGACAGGAGCAAGGGGGGAGTGGTGGCCTAAAGGAGAAGAAGCAGGTTCATCACTGAGAGGATCCTGGTTCAAATTCTCAGGCTGGCACCACTGTGGGCCCCTGAGCAAGACCCTAACCCCCCCAGGTTGCTCCCCTGGCACTTTCTAGCTGCCCACTGCTCCACGTTGTGCTGTGTGTGCTACGTACTCCATGTGTGATGGGTTAAATGCACAGACTAAATTTCACTGCGTGTAAAATGTATGTGACAAATAAAGCTTTTTCTTCACTTTTCTTTTCTTTTCAGAAAGCTCTACAGAACACAATATAAGGTATTGCTTTGTCAAAGAGTTCAACAAAGATTAAATGTGGTGCATTGCCCTAACCCTAACACCATGATGTTTAAAAGTTGGGAATGCTCACTGGTTGCGGGATACCCACCTTAAATAGGATTGCCCCCTCGTGTTCTCTAGAGATCTTTGGTAGATTTGTGGATACAAAAGTTCCCAATAATTAGTCACATTACTGTCCACTCAGGATGCAGGAGATACTAGATTGACTGGCCAATATTACCATACAGCTCATGCTGATGTTAGACTTTTCCAATCTCTTTTAGAAAGTTTAAAATGACTTACAGATATTCAGCATGCTTTAATACAGATATGCGTTAATGTTCACCTGTTCTCACCAACTGCACTCTTTTAGGTCGAGGACATCTCACTACATGCTTTATTGGCGTGTAACCATCACAGATTGTGTAGCGGCTGTTCCTTTTAGCGTGATGTAACTAAGGGTTAAAGTGGGATTTGGCAGGTAGGGGAACCCTAAGATGCCGTCTAGTGGTGTAGAGTGGAGGATAGAATTGATTAAGATAATAAGTCACATAATAAATTGTATTGCAGGCTCCAGCAGATCTTTGTGTACAGGTTGTGATCAGCTGACATGTACTGCTAGTCTGATTCCAATGCCTGGTGTCCAGCGCAATGCATTACTGTAACCTTCACCACAGTACTGCAAACAAACCACTTTAGCCTGCACTAAACTAAATTACCCAGTTTTTTATGCATAACACAATTTTGAACAACACTAAATTAGTATACTTAACTATGTTTTGCAAAAGGTTTCGCAGAAAAGTAATAAAGCATCAAATCATGTCTAGATCAAATATCCAAATTTTAAAACTTAATTAGGACATAACGAGTAAGCAAAATCTCCAGTTTATCAACTGTCACCAGCAGAACAGACCTTAGCTCATTACTCATCTTCCTCTACTGTCTTTCTTACATCGCTGAGAGTGTCACACATTAATGTTTTGTTCTCTCTCTGGGTAATGCAGCAACTGTACATTTAGCTACCAGGACACAACATGTGCAGGCAGGGTTTGTGTGTTTGATTATATTTGTTGAGCTGTTGTTGAGCACTCTCGTGCACACTCTGATTCAGTAGCACTAACTAGATGTAGTACTGTGTACGCCACTTTGGCATCTGCACCATGAACAGATCACAGGAAAGAGAAGGAAAAATCGATGTGTTGAAGGTGTAAGCAGACCGTGGGATGTCAGTATTTTTCTTATTACTGAGAAAGTATCTCGATGCTGTCAGCTGGAAGCAACACCAGGCTGCAGCAGATGAAAAACAACTCTCTTGATGGCATTATGTCTATCAGATGCCTTCACCTGAGTATTAGAGTTAGGATTGTTCTGGCCATATTTAGCCCTTGGATGTAACTACTAAGTGGCTGCGTCTTCTACATTGTTTGACCGTGGATGAAAATATCCAAATATGAAAGGAACTCTAACTAAGTATTAAATGTTTTGAATGTCAATTAAAGCTGGAGAGTTTGGAGCTATATGAAACCTGCGAAAGTGTGAATATTAACATCCTCAACTTAGGTCTTATTTTCACACTTTTCACCACCAATTAAGGCAACATTGTGCTTTACTATAATTACAAAATGGGAGGACAGCTCCATTATAATCTGGCTTTAATCAAGCCAGCACTTTAGCCCGTCATCTAAACCTTGTTAAAAAAATGTTACCAGATAGCATGGTGGTGCGGTAGTTAGCATTGAGTCCTGGGTTCAAATCCATCACACGGCTGTGCTTTATTATGGCCCCAGGCCTTTTTGTGGGGCTTGCTGTGTGTGTGTTTGTTGTTGCAAGAGATTCCTGTGTGGAGATGCAGGATGCCTGGCCAGTGTCCTGCCGAGCTATATAAATCCCACCTACCATGGCCTTGGTCTGCTCGCCGCCGCTCTGCTCCTGTGGTGGTGTGTGTGCCGTCTCCGTGCCAATCACCCTGTTAGTTTGTTTGTTTTGTGTTATCTTTTTAGTCTGGTTTCACACATACATTGCCAACCCATCCACGCACTGCTTTGCACCACTGATACAGACTTACACATGAGTATGATTACGTCTGATGAATCTTTGTTAATCCTTGTTCAGCTGGTGTTGTGACTCCATTCTTTGTTGTGATCTACCTGTGCAGGTACAGGAACATTCCTGTGCAAATGTGAGCGTGAATAGTTAGCCCTGCAGCAGAGGTTAGTGACCCACTCAGAATATACCCTGCCTCTCGCTTTATGACTGAGGAGATAAGCTCCACCACCCCCATCCGTGACCCTGAATCGTTTAAGCGGAAGAAAATGGATGGATGGGTGGATGAATGGATGTTAATGCGCACGCGAGTCAAGGAACTGTCCCAACTGGACAGGTTTACTATTGCTAGCAAAAAAAAGTCACTGTGTCTCCAAATCTCAGTGACTGATTGAGTGCAACCTTATTACAGACAGGAATATTGGAGAGCTGTTAGAACTATCATTAGGTTTTTTTTGTTAACAGTTTTATAATAGTTCAGCACCAACATTTATTATAAAGTCGCCCTAATGAAACAGCGGATAATGCAGCAGAAACACATCTTTTGAGTGAGAGGAGCCGCACTTTCTCTTGCTTTTCTCTGATATTACCATCACAACTTCAACCTGCTGGTAACACAGTTGGGAGCATCGTCACAGCTTTTTGTGAAATATAGAAAATTGCTAACTGAATTACAGTTAGACAAATCAGGTTTGGGAGGAGGGAAAAAAATGAATCGCAACACCCGATGTGAAAATATCTTTTGTCATGCTGTAAACATTTCAGGCTGATGATACCTAACAGCGTAAAAGAATCTGAAGGAGGGTTTTCCCCCGATAATACTCAGGTGAAGTCATTTTTCCCAACACTATCCATCTTGCTGTGTGTATGGGAGAGAGAGAGAGACAGATTGTGTGAGATAGTGCAGGTGTGTGGGTGACGGAGACAAGAATTGGACAGAGAGATAGAGAATGAGAAAGTGAACAAGAGAGGAGAAAGAAAGAGAGACAGAGAAAAGGAGAGAGAGAGAGTGAATCATTCCCTGAACAGACCACCTCGACAGCGTGATATCAGATGCATTATTTGATGATTGGATCGCTGGCTACAAAAGCTGATAGATCTCCGCCTGAAATTGATTTCTGTCTGGGTGTGACACACACACACACACACACACACACACACACACACACACACAGAAGCTGTGAGACTGAAAGCCAGGAGAAACTAATTACCAGTTCACAGAGTGTCTGAGAAACCTGAACCTCAATGAAAACACCTGAAGGACTGGCAGGCTGGCAACTAGAGACAAAATAAATTGGGAAATTAATGTTCTATTATTGGAGTGAAAGCATGTGTGGGCTGGGATTTTCACAGAGTCTGATGATTTGATCCCCTTTATTGTCACTTTTGATCCTTTTCAGTGGCACTTGTATTGAACTATGAAAATTAATACAGTTACACCGTTACTGCACAGCAAGCCGTAAACAGCACTGTGCTGGCACTTCAGGTGGTGCAAGAACATTTAGGACTTTCTCAGTTTTTTTATTCATTTTGATTTTGATTTTTACTTTTGGATGGGTAAAACAGTGTTTTTGAATCAGGCAAACCATCCTTGATCACACTGTATATCGTGGGGATGGAGTACTGGTGACCTCAGCTAAGGATATAGTCAGCCAGTGGAAGGAATACTTTGAGGGCTCTTGAACCCCACTGACACGTCCTCTGTAGAGAAGCAGAGTCTGGACACAAGATGGATGATTATTGTTGTGCTCACTCAGGTAGTTAAAAGCTCTTGTATTGGCCTGGCCCCTGGTGTGGGGTGGACGGGCTGCCCCTGAGTCACAGGCTCTGGGGTTGTCCTGCCTGGTTGATGCGTCTCTGCAAGATTGCATTGACGTTGGGGACAGAGTCCCTGGATTGACAAACTGGGGTAGTGATGAACCTTCTTTAAGAACAGGGACTGGAGAGTGTGTTCCAGCATCAGAAACTCCTCAGCTTCCCAGGGAAAGTCTACACCGAGTGCTGGAGAGGGAAGTCTGTTGATTAGTTAAAATTCAGATCCAGTAGAACCATATCTTTATTTTGGTTGTAAAATACTGGACCAGCTCTTTATCCTCTTGAAGATATTCAAGCTTACGTGAGAGTTTTCCCAGCCAGTCTACATGTGTTTTGTGGACTTGGAGAAGGCATTTAACTGCATTCCTCCAACATTTAACTGTATTTGGGTAAGTGTGTGCGAAACTATATGTGGGGAGTAGGGTTTCTGTTGAAAGCAAGTTAAGCAGGTCAGTTAAGCAAGAGTGCTGATAGGTGTTATTAGAGATATGAGGATTATGGTGGTGGCATTTCCGGAATTGTACATGTTAGATATTAATGTGGTTCTACTGGGTTCATTGAGCAATGACCTCCAACTTACACTGGGGCAGTTTGCAGCTGAGTGTGAAATGACTGGGATGCGAATCAGCACCTCCAAGTCCAAGGCCATGGTTCTCAGCTGGAAAAGGGTGGTGTGCCCACCCTGGGCTGGGAATGAGTTGCTACCCCCAGTTTAAGTATCTCAGGTCTTGTTCATGAGCGATGGGAGAAGAGAGCTGGAGAACGACAGATGTGTCAGTGCAGAAACGCAGAAGTTGAACTGGTCTGTTGTATATAACAGTTAATTATGATATCTGACCAGGTTGCCTCTCGGACACCTCCTAGGTGTTTCAGGCATGTCCAACTGGGTGGAGTCCCAAGGGCAGAACCAGGACATGCTGGGTCTGCCCCAGGTCTCTCAGCTAACCTGGGACTGCCTCGGCGTGCTTGATGATTACCTCGGTGTTCATAGCATTAGGGCAGCAGTCACTAGTTTATTCAGCAGTATCTGTTAAAAAAGTTTCTGTCTTCTGTCAATGTAAAGCCATTGCCATACTTGACTGTGCAGACAAATGAAACAAAATTAGAATGTATTCAATGATTTTAGTTCTAATGTAAACATTAATACTTTATTAACTGAGAAAATTTCAAAGAGCAAGATGAACAATCAATGAAAAGGGTGATAAACTCAGTTTAGGTTCACCGCAGCATCTCTCCCCATGCCCATGTGTAGGAGTATTAGTGGTGGTCATGGTGATGCCGTTACTGGTACTGTGTGTGTGTGTGTGTGTGTGTGTGTGTGTGTGTGTGTGTGTGTGTGTGTGTGTGTGTGTGTGTGTGTGTGTGTGGGTGTTGCATACTCTCTCGTAATGAGATATATTTAGCAGGGAGAAACAACAACCCTCG
>VUQK01028369.1:11799-22476 GCA_015106715.1 Bujurquina vittata | reverse complement strand
TCCGTTCCACCGCGCAGGGCTTGGGGGGGGGGGGGGGGGGGGGGGGGGCTAGCTGCTTTTCTCTAATGTCAATTCAAACAAGCTAATGCAGCTAGCTTATCATTGTCATGTCTTGTTACAACTGCAGACATAAAAACAGAATTGTGTGACTTAATAAATATGCATGTGGAAAAAATTTAGTATTGCATATATACACACACACACACACACACACACACACACACACACAGGTGATGAAGGTGATAACACCATCTCAATCTAAAATCTAAAAGTTGTATTTTACATTTGCAATTTTTGTTAGCTTTTTTTGGGGGGTGGGGGTGGGGGGTGGTGGTAATAAAAGTCAGCAAATAAACCAAGAGGATTGTGTCAATACCAAAGGGAAAGAAGACCACACAATTGTACAAACCCGCTGTGTGTTTCTCAGTCTGTCTGTGAAGACGAATTACCTCATGAGTCATTTACAACTGGCTACAACCCGTCAATTAGGTCTTTATTCACAGGCTTGAGATGTGTTCTCTTCTGGGATCTATTCTCCACACTGCTGCCCAGCTAGAAAAACATCCAGTCACTCCCCCGCAGCACCCCAAGTTAAATAAGGAAAACGGCAGCGTACAGTCCGAAGCCAGTCTACCATGAAAGGAATTATCTGTGGAAAATGTGTCTGGCAAAAACCGAACGGTCTCAATCGCTCCCATCATATTTTCCAGTTAAAATAGTGACGGGTGATAAAAATAAAAAGTGAAAAAAGAAAGAAACCCATCAGCTGTCTTGGCCGTACACACGTGACCGTGTAGTTCCTGTAAAAATAATATGAATTTGACAGTAAGTGAGTTCAACAAATTCAAATGCAGAAAGTAGAAGGCACTGGTCTATATTATTTATATCAAGTAAATATATGTGCCCTTCACTTAAAATGTTTTTGACTAAGATCAGAGGGCGCAGAGGCTATCCCACCTCTCTCAGTAGCGCCCCTTTCTGGTCAGGGGACATAGACCAACCGAGTGTTACAACAGCTGCTTGCAGGCCTCCATCTTACGGATGAGCGCAGAGGACGTGAGAAAGGATACGGTTAAGCGCCATTTTCAGCTATGAATGAGGATCGATGATAAACAAGTGAGCTTTCTGGATTGGTGTTTCAACCCTCATCATTTATTGCTCTGGGTCACTCATTTTGGTCTCCTAAAACGCATTATGCATATATTTTTTTGGCTCTACGTTTACTTTAATCATTTGCACCATAAATTAACCTGGATTGGGATGACATGGAGTCACTTTAGGGGAAAAAATAAATTAAAAAAAAATAAGATGTGAGCAGGGAGAGTGGGGGGGGGGCAGCCCATGAATAAACAAACGCATGCATCTAGTAGAAAAGCAACAAAGTAACAAAACCTTTTTTTTTATTATTGTTTTCATGAAAGAATATAAGTCTTGCATCAAGCTTTGCACATGTGGAAGTTGCATAAGCTGGTAAATACTTTATTGTTTCCAAGTACAACTACGCAGACTGTCCCCCCATGGGTTGAATGCCAACGCTTGAATGAGGGCTGAAAAACAGATCATTCAGCTGATAGCACTGTTTCAGCACACCATCTGACCTTGGAGGGACTACTGTGAAAACAATTACCTGGACATTAATGTGTGGTTCTCTGGGCAAAGGAGGGAATCACGTCCATCAGAAATGATTTTTATATTTTAAAGAAATCTCGCCCACTTTTTGATAAAAAACCCCAATATTCAAAGGTGGTATTTTTACCACTGTACTTTTACCAGTGTCATATTTTTAAAGTGGTCAATGTAATCAATATCTGTCTAGTACTGAAAAAAGTTTTCTGACATATTTTATATATATTATACCTCGCGTCATTGGAAGGTGCTTTCAACAGGATTAGCATACCCAAGACTACAGTCTGACCAGTCACCCCCGACGACAGGGCTGCTTCTGTCCGCTGCATAGCGCCTCCACAAGGGTCACGGCCAAGAGTCCTACCCCTCTTCCACCGCTCACTGAAGAACAGCTGCTCTGCCAAGCACATTGACTAAGCATTGACTACTGCCTGCTGGGCTCATTTTCTAGTTAATAGAAAAAAAATCTAATTTAAATGGAAAGTGCATTTACATGTCTGGTGAGAAAATACTAAATTTTAACTGAATAAAAGTATTATACTGCCCAACACTATCATTACAATTTGCTGGTTTTCTATGCTGATTTTTTTTCTTTTTTGGTCTTTATTCTCTCCCTCGATCTCTTTGTGTCCCCTCCACTCGCTGTCCCTGCAGCTCTGCTGCTGGTTGTGCTTGCCAATGCCACAGGCATAAAAAAAATGACAGAGCAAGGGGTCATTAACAAGAACTAATCAGCCCACAGATAGAGAGAGACGGAGGGGGAGAAAGAGAGCTAGAATAGAGGAAAGAGCAAAACACAGAGAGAGTCAGGATAAAAACGACGAGGGAGTTAGCAGCAACTAAAACAGGGCCAAAAATCAAAGGCAATATCAACTTGACTTTAAAAATTCCAGGTTTTCAGAATTTGTAATAATATGAATGGCAGTATAAAATCACCCTATCTGTTAAAGACAAATGGCTGCATAGACTATAACTTTCCAAATCCATGCATTTGCACTTTAGTATAAAATCAGGATTTACACCTACATGCAAGCACAGATTGACAATACATATATATTCATGACCCACCAGTCTATGACAGGCAACAAGAAGTCAGGAGTAGAAAGATGTGATTATTTTAGTATCTAGGAGTATGAAGAAGAGGAAATAAGCCCTTTATGACCTTTATGGCTCATTTAGCACACGCACGCGCGCGCACACACACACACACACACACACACACACAAAAACAAAGATGACAGCAACAAAAGCAAGCTAATACCAGCAACAACACTGCTATATATAGGTCTAAAGCAGCTTGTTAGAAAATTCCATTAGTTGAGCTACAAATTATGCAGCAAAATACAAATCACCTTGAGCAATTTGCATGACCACAACCGCATCAAACTGTTTATGGTAATAACACCTTCCACTTCAAGGAGAGTTCTAGTTCCTACTTTGTCTGTTGCAAGCCAACTTTCTGCTTCGTTATTCCTCTCTGTATGTGTGTGACCTCTCCCTGAGCTCCTCTCAGAGTGTGCCTGACCTCTGCATGTCTTTCTCCACCATCAACCGTGGAGGGACTCCGAAAATATCTAATTGTATTCATTCATTTTCTGCGCCTGGCAAGAAGAGAAAGAAAAAGAGGAAGAAAGGGAAGGAGGGAGAGAGCGAAAGAGACGGAGAGAGCCAGAGAGCAGAAAGGCAGCACGGGATCAAGCCAAGGAGGGATATGGAGAAGAAGAAAGGACGGAGGGGGAGAATGGAAGTGAAAGCTATCTCTTCGGTATTACAGCTGAGACATCATTAGAGCGCTGTCTGTCCCTTATTGGAATAAATGCTCACAAGCAAAGACAGTTAGCGAGATAGCAGAAGCCAGAATCCACAGAGAGAAATGTTATTTCAAACTAACTGAACTCTTTCAGATAAAACTTTAGAGAACTCCTAGAAAAAACATCCTCTAAATGTTAAAACTCTAAATTAAGTATTTATGAGAAAATATAAAAGAAAACCACGAGCCATGAGAAAGAGAAAACTAAAAGAGAAAGTTTAGATGTGCCACAGAGAGCGAGAGAGAGAGAGAGAAATGACAAGATAAAAAGGTTTTATTCAGAGAAAAAAAACAGTAGTTAGCAAGTTTCTGGTCTCGTGCTGTGGCCGTAAGACACAAAACGGCAAGGAAACCCCCTCCAACCTCTACCCAAATCAGGATCAACACAAACACCCAGCAGAAATGGCTGTGGCATGCCTAAAACAAATAGCTGTAAACTAATAATAATGTTTAACTAAAATTCCAAAACGCTGGAAAACTACTGAAGAAAATGCAAACGTTAAAAAAAAAACTGACAGAAAGTCTAATTTTAAGTACAAAAACTTCCAATCTGAGGTTTGGCGTTACTGTGGGTCTGGGAGCGGGTCTGCCGCGGCGTGCTTTGTGCATCAGTGACTGAAACAAAAGCCTGACTAACTGTTTAAAGCTCGAGCCCTTTCACTGCTTCCGTTTACACCCACCTCAACTGAAATCAGACAAATTCGCGTTTACTTTCTCGCGGACAGTTTCAAATTCGCTGAAGTTCGACGGAAACAGATGTGGCAAACACTGCGAGTGAAGCAGCTTCACCTGGCACTTCCACGCAGGAGCTTTCTCTACAGGAATTATTTCTGTGGATTTCAAGTGATTAAGTGAGCAAGCAGAGCGTAACATATTGCGCACACTGATGTGAAACATCCAATTTGGGTACAATAAATTAAAAGCAAAAGAGATTTTATGACAAAACTCAACTCAAACCGTAGATTTAGTGCGACGGATCAGCTAGCTGGGGCCATTTTCAAGTCTGAGGAAGCTGCAGTTTCATCCAGAGCAAAAAAGGAGTGGCAACAAATGGCTTTTTTTGTAGGTAGTAAAACAAGCCCTGGATGATTGTGGTCAGATACCAGCAACTAACAATGTGAAGTCATTCAAACTTGGAGAAAAACACTGAAATGTTCTCTTACGTTACCTTCTAACAACATTTCTGACAAATGACAAGCTGATAGCCGTAAATTAATCAGAAAGTAACGTGCGATTGAGTCTGATTGGGATTAGGCGCGCTGTAAATTCTTTCAGTGTTACTATGAAACCTCCGAACAAAAGGCAGACGCACACAAGTTTCATTACCATGCCACACCAGCTTTCTACAGTAATGCATGAGGAAAGGGACTCAATATGTATTAACTGAGTCATCAATAAGACAAGTTTGCCATCTCTGCCGCTCTGCTTTTCTTCGCTGCT
Organism: Bujurquina vittata; assembly: GCA_015106715.1. Taxonomy (NCBI): domain Eukaryota; kingdom Metazoa; phylum Chordata; class Actinopteri; order Cichliformes; family Cichlidae; genus Bujurquina; species Bujurquina vittata. The sequence continues at coordinate 17,600 of VUQK01028369.1, read as the reverse complement.
TTTAACATTACCTTTCTGGCTTCCTGCCTCAGACCTGCAGGGGTGAGAGTCAAACAAACTCTATTTGGAGTAAGCAGAACAGAGTGACTGGTGTTCGCATGAAAACCTGTTTCCTTTCCTCGGGCAAGAAAGCCTTTCAGAAGCAGATGAGATGCAGGAAACTATCTATTTCTCTGATTTTACAGGGTACTCGAAGACAGTAAAGAGCACAACATGCATCACAACAATCTCACCATTTATTTTTTTGCTGTTCCCGTGTCAGACCAAAGATCAAAAGCAGATTTGCATACATTTCCTTTTCTTAACTACACGTTACCGTCTTTCCTTTACTGAAAACGAGAAAACTTGTCAGCACATCTGGAAGATATCAAGTTAACAGAGCGCCAAGTCAAGTCAAAACTGTTTTGTTGGGGAAAAAAATGTGCAGACTAATGAAAGTGTGCCTATCAACAGCAGAAATCAAACGTTAACTCGGAATTGTGTTTGCCTCTCCTGAAGCAAGCGCTCCCCAAATAAACAGGCAGGGTAAGCTGGAGCAGGGACTGAGACCACAGCAGTCACGGTCTATGGTGTATCAGGCCGAGAATCTGCACACCCCGCTAGACTGGCCCCGACTTCAGGAGAAAGCTTACAGTCAGCCCTCCGTCTGTAACCCTGACCACTAATTGTTTCAGGCAATAAATCATGTTTTCCCAAATTTCAAACTGAATGTAAAAAGTTGTGCAACAAATTCAGCGTATGCTATTAATGGCTTTGTGCTGAGCATTTTATTCAGCAAATACTAAGTGCCATTGGCAGTCGAGTGAAATCTCTCTTTAAAGTCAACCAGCAGCATTTAGACTTAATAAGCCTGGGACAAGGCTGTGCAGTTTAACTCCATAAGGGACTTTTAGTGGGAAACGCTGTCTCAACGAATGTGCACAATGTACACTGAGGTTAACTGAAAGCTGCCCGAGCAGAGAGGTTTCTGTCTGGAGGAGGGCAGCACGTTAGAGGAAGTTGTGTTTTAACTTTGCTGAAGTTCTCCAGTGGGGCTGATCTACGTTCCCACCTACAAACTGATTTTCGGTGAATCTAACCGAGTTCAACGTTGAATTATTTTTATTTCCCCTAAAATGAAAAGTGAAAAGCACGTTTTTTCATTTCTACAACTTTTGGCAACAGTTAAATTAACAGTTAGATTTTTTTTTTTTTTTTTGAGACATTCAAACAAGATGGTGTGCCTCTAAAGTCTAATGTAACAACTCAACCTCACATTTATGGGCGAAAAAATAAGCAAATTTCAAAGAAAACTTTTAAAAAGACACATTATTGGTTTCCACACTGAACAGCCATCTTTACACTAAGGGAAATTAAACCTTTCACAGATTACGCACCATTAATTAGCATCCTTGGGTTTAATTTTAGCAAAACATCTGTCATTTGTTCTCTAAAAGCTTGAGAAGCACGCTGCTTAATTTCAACGTGCTGTATTTGCTGTTTCAGTGGAATAGCTCCACGCACACTACACCTGAATGCTGCACAAACTGAAAAACAGGAAACATATATTATACAACTGTATACATTCAAAATTATACCCCGACTGGAAAACATATGAACGTACGCAAAATTAATAACATTTTTGCTTAATTTTCCAGCACCCCTTAAAGGTGATCCCGGAAGCTTTTTTAATTATTAAAAACTAAAAGAAAATGAAAACTTGAGCAAATTAAAAGTTAGAAACGCTGAAAACTAAAAAAAACCCTTAAAAACTCGCGATAATGTGCCACTGAGGGTTTAGCTGATTGTGTGTTTTTATTATTCAAAGGTGACTTTGTCGCTTTATGTCATTTTTCTGCTGGTGCCTCTGTTTCTAAAGCACTCCTTTAAGTACTTTTGGGTGTGTTAATGTCGCTGTTTTCATCTAGATAACATCATGGTAACTGTGCTGAAATATGAGAAAGGGGATTTTAATATTGGCTTACCCTTATGGGCGACGTTTAACACCCAAACTTTCTATATTGTGACGAAGTCACGAGAAATGCCCCAAACGCAGCAGCGACACAAAGACGCACGCAGGTCGGAGACGTCCGGCCTGTTTATGCCGTTACGAATGACTACAGCTGGAGTTTCCCGAACAGAACCAACACTTGCAAAATCTAAAGTGAGCAAATTAATAACCATATTTTGTAGGTAAATTAACTTTTCGGATTTGAGCTGAGACTAATAAGATACAGGTGTTAATGGCTCCAGTGGGGTCGGGTCAAGCCCAGCTTGAGCCCATCGAGCAGAGAAAGAACATAAGATAAGGATAATGATTATATGGCACTGTCCTACAAATGTCTACAAATGGGTAAATAGTTAATTTACTGACAGCGGATGAAGCGAAGGGACACCCGGCTTTACAGGTTGTGCCCAGGCCTTGTTACGCACCGTTTTAATCTATAGTTTCTCGGGAGGCACGCTTTTCTGAGCAGCCTCGCACTGAAAATAAGACACAGCGGTCTTTTCTTATCCTCCTTTGTAGCATTTACCTACAGCTACTGGCAATATGCCCTCACTGCGGAGAATAAACCTGAAAACCCGTCGTTCGTACGTAAGAGACGGAACATCGCCGGCTCTCCGCGGTAAACATGCCCGGTGTGAAGCCACTTACTTGCTGTTGGTTCGGTTCCAGAAGACAGCGTAGCGGTCGGCCACCACTTTGGAGCTTGGCTCCTGGCTAAATACACACATCAACAGCACCAAGCAGACGAACAGAACCATTTCCACTTGCAGCATCACTACAGCAAAACTTCGGCACGTATTCCTCTTCAGCTTGGGTCAGTCAGTCAACTTGCTCGGGCGTTTCAACCGGGACAGGTGATGAGTCTCATTCACATGTGGCCGCGTGTTTCTGGCGCAGTTTGTGAATACTAAACGGACACAAATGCGCACAACATAGAAAACGAAGGGGGGACCATTAATGACACTTCGGACGGCACTTGTTCGGGTCGATGGAAACGTGAAGTTAGAAAGGCGACACGTTTCTCTCTGACGCAGAGCGAAAGTCCAGATGAATCATAAGCTTTATCTGAAGGTTGTCAACTCTAACAAATCCGTCTCAGGGCGACAAAATCTCTCTCCATCTACTGCACAAACGGTGATCGGCAAATATAGGCACGAAAGCGCAGCACAACATGCAGTGTCTTCTGTGGCGTGATCGCGGTCCCCTCTGCAGGGAGCTCCTGGATGTAGCCTGTGTCAGGGCAAATGACAACTGCTGAACACTTATTCTTACTCCAAACCGAAAGCGCAGGGGATCAGTCAGCCCAAGATATGATGGAGGGGGAAAAGAGAGAGGGGATCAATGTGTCCGGTGACGCTGTAAGACGCACGTCAGATGTTCATGTTTTCCAGGCAACTTTTTAAAGCCATACAGTCAGCCAGTCACTGCGAAATGAATGGGAACGCTGGATTCGGTCTTCCGTTTCCAGCGTAAAAAAAAGAGAATGTTATCCTTTCGTGGCGATTCACCGGGTGTGACACGGTCGAGGCGGGGAGGAGTCCTTCTCGCTGTCGGAAAGGACAGAGTTATGTTTTGTCGTGCGCTTCTGTCCGTGGAGACGTTTGTTTATGCCCGCATCCCAAAGTGTCCTCCTCATATATAAGCCATGGTGCGACGTGCAGGACTGGAAAAAACACTGCGTTCTCCCATGAGCGCGCTGTGAAGTCTTCCTCTTTCTTGTGTTTGGGTTTCAAACGCCGGGACACGCAGGAAGGTGAGGGCACCAGCGAGCAGCTTGAGACGCCGAGTGAGGGAGTGCGTTTGGTTACGGCGGAGCGGGGGGACAGTGCCATTGGTTTGAAATGATTTGAATGGGCGTCTCTCGAACAAAGCCAAGCCCCTCCCCCCACCTAAAAGCGAGCTAATTCAATTACCGAAAGGTAGAGCTGGAAGGGGGACATTGAAAGAGGTGCACACAGCTGGGACAGTGACCGCTTTAGATGTTCCACTGTCAGCTGCGCTTGATAGGTGCGCTCGGCGCTATTTAATTACATGCAAACGGAGGCAGCGGACCAAAGAAGACCATGGGCTCCAGTTACACCCTCATTTCAATTTAACTCATATTTTTTTTTTCCTTTTAACAAGAGGAAGCCTGTAATGAGGTAATACACAAAATGTTAACATAAGAATACTTTTATGGGTGTATAAATATATAAGGTTCTATAAGGAAAAGGGCAATATTAAATGTTTTTTTTTCCTTGCACTTTTATTTCCCATTCATCTGATTGGCCATTTATAATTTCATAGATTTTTAAATTATAGTCTATTTAATTTTAACGATTTACAAAGATCAGGTCTGCACAGGGAGTTCAGAGGAGGAAGGCAGTGACAGCCCCCGGTGTGAGAGCACAGTGCCGGGAGGCGATGGCCATGCGCCGCCGCCGTGCACATGTAGCGGAGCAGCCTGTTGCTAGGAGCGCACTGGAGCGGTTCGAGGCGCAGCTCCAGCGCCCAGACGCCCCGCAGTGGCGACTCCCTGACTCGGCCAAGGACAAATTCAAGTTCGAGTGCACCAGGGGAAGCGCGTCTGTCGTCGACTTAATCAGACAAATGCTCACAAGGAGGATTTATGAAACTTTAGAAAATAAGCTGTGGGCCTAAAACTCAGATGGGACATCCGCAGTGAAAATAATGTGTAATGTGAACAGCCTTTAGACGCAAGAGTTATGGGGTGATATTACAGTGATGTGGACATTTGGAGTGATTTTAAATAGCACTAATATTAAAAACATCTCAACTTTAGGGATGCTAGGCTGCGTGTTCTGCAGGTGAGATATTAAACACACATGCTTTTCAAAGAGAGAGAGAGAGCAGGTAGAAAAAATAGGAAAAAAGTTTAAAGTGCATTCAAGTTAAAATGAGTGTGATTTAAAATATAAATTGAAACTTAAGCTGTATTAAAACATGTATGCAATCTAACTGTTAATAATTATAAGGAGGCAAGTAGTTTTTAGCTGCTTCCTCTGTAGTTTCGTCTTCATATTTTCCACACCTGCGACGTGACTATCGACAAATCTGTTACATAAAAATACATTTAAAAATGAGAGCATTTCAGAAAGACTTTGGCTGGTATATCAATATGTTTATTGTTAAGTCAAGAAAATCGTGCTGTCTGAATTCCTAAAATGCCTACTTTGTGTGAGTGCAACAGGTGCTGTGCGCCTTCAGGAAAACAGGAGGGGAAAAAAAAAAAAAGAAAGACGAGAAGGGAGGAAAGGGTAAGAGGGCAGCTAATATTTTAAGATAATTCTCTTGACCTGTTCTTTTGGACTAGTGTAAACTAAAGACCGCTCACTTACATCTATCAGCACACACATGCACGCTGGCAGAAGGGCGCTCGCTCTGCAAGCACGCACAAACATCAGCGCCAGACAATCCCGACCAAGTGTTATGACATGCTCACTTTTTCTCAAGCTTTTTTTGTTTCGCCATGCACACACTCACATACACACACACACACACACACACACACACGAAGGGAGGACATTATCAGCTACTAGGGAAGGAGGGGTGGGTAGGTCAGCCTGGAGGTCACTGAACATGGCTGTTTTCACACCCACTTTACAACCATGACTGCATTCCTCTCCTGCTGTGTCTCGTTTCTCTTTCACACACACACACACACACACACACACACACACACACGCGCGCGCACACATACGCGCTCACATACAAAAAGAAAAAAAAAAAGCTGATAACAAGCATGTTTGACTGAGTAGTGCACACAGCGTATACCCCCAGCTGCTTTCATTTTCCCTGGCATAGGAACAGAGCT
>VUQK01028367.1:21714-34808 GCA_015106715.1 Bujurquina vittata | reverse complement strand
TCCCAAAAATGAATATCAACTCGAATGATCACCATTTTGACACACTGCAGGACCATTCAGTGCCAATCGCAAAGGCACAAGTGCAAGGGAACAGAACGGTACCTATACAGAGTGATCTAAAAAAAAATAGCAGACACTATAAAAATAGTCCAGAAAAGCACAAGAAAATGACTGTGTACAGTCATGGCCAGAAGTTTTGAGAATGACACAAATATTATATTTGCACATGAGCTGCTGCCCTCTGGTTTGTATGTGTGTTTGCCAGATGTTTGTATCACATACAGAAATATAATTGCAATCATATTATGAGTAACAAAAGCTTTTATTGACAGTTAGAATGAGGTAATGCAGCCAGTCAATATTTGCAGTGTTGCCCTTCTTCTTCAGGACCTCTGCAATTCTCCCTGGCATGCTCTCAGTCAACTTCTGGACCAAATCCTGACTGATACCAGTCCATTCTTGCACAATCAATGCCTGTATTTTGTCAGCAGTAGCCTTTGTGGACATTGATATTTGTGTCATTCTCAAAACTTCTGGCCATGACTGTATAACTAAGTCTTAAAATCTTATTTTAAGCTATAAGATATTAAGACCACAGCAGCAATTGTTCCTTAGCCTCTTCTGTGCCTTTTGATAGGTGACAGCACCTTTTCTGTCACCTATCGGTACACATTTGAATCAGTGGGCTGCACACTGTTTACAGTGTACGAGTCCTACAAACAAAATACTTGCAAACTATTTTTAGGAGCAAAAAAGTGGTTCATCCTTTAATTAACCTCCTCTTCTTTTTTCCCTCTTCTCTGTTTCTCTTCCACTCACTATCCCCTCCCTCAGGATGGCTTTACTCCCCTTGCTGTCGCCCTCCAGCAGGGCCACGAAAATGTGGTGGCACTGCTCATCAACTACGGCACCAAGGGCAAGGTCCGCCTCCCTGCACTGCACATCGCTGCAAGAAATGACGACACGCGTACCGCTGCTGTTCTCCTGCAGAACGACCCCAACCCCGATGTTCTTAGCAAGGTGTGTATACACTGAGAATGTGTGAACTAAAGAGGTGGCTCATTTGCAATATGAAGAAAATGTGTTGCATGAGCATAAAAAGGAAGGAATGAGGAAATTCTTTCAATAAAAAATAAATGTTGTTCTTTAAACTGTTTTGCCTTGCAAACCTGTTTTTAATTGTAAAATTCCTTATTTAAACTCTGCTTGCATATTCCTGGCATCTCTCTCGCTCTCGCTCTTCAGACTGGTTTCACACCTCTGCATATTGCAGCACACTATGAAAACATGAGTGTAGCCCAGCTGCTGCTAAACAGAGGAGCGAATGTAAACTTTACCCCCAAGGTCAGTTTAATATGATAGAGATCTGCATATACGCACAAAAAAGCTTTTAATATATAGATACAATAGCTGTTATATAAGCAATGCCATGATTACACAGTACTGTGATGAACTGATGAATCATAGAACCAACTTATTTGTTGCCTTTGATTCTTTAGAATGGCATCACGCCCCTTCACATAGCCTCCAGGAGGGGCAACGTAATGATGGTCAGACTACTGCTTGACAGAGGAGCACAGATTGATGCCAAAACTAAGGTACTGTACCTTTCAGCTACAACTTAACATCTTTAACATTTCCCAGCCTGATTTGCTCATTTCGTAATATGCACTTTATCATGTTTGTTGCTTATCTAATTTGCTTCATTACTCTCTTTCTAGGATGAGCTGACTCCTCTCCACTGTGCAGCTAGGAATGGTCATGTTCGTATTATTGAAATCCTGCTAGAACATGGTGCTCCCATCCAGGCTAAAACCAAGGTACATGGACTTTATGAATCACTATGGCTGAGCCAAGAAGTGGAATTAAAGCTGGTAGAAGCAAGACAGAATAAATGTGTGTGGATGAGAGGGAGGCAGGTCTAACAGTTAAGCTGCAAGGAGTAGAGTTAGTGAAGGTAAATGAACAGACCTGACCTGACCTGGAGTCAATATCCAAAGCAACAGACAGTGCACAAGAGAGGTGAAGAAGAGAGTGCAGGAAGCGTGGAGCGGAGAGAAGGTTAGCAACAAGAGTGAAAGGGAAGGTTTAAGAGATGGTAAGTTGATGTATGTAGTGAAGGAGAACATGAAGAAGGTTGGTGTGATAGAGGCGGTTACTAGGGATAAGGTGTGATGGAGGCAGATGAACCACTGTGGCAGTAGCAGTCACACACCAGCAGCAGCAGAAAGAAGAAGAAGAAGAAGAAGAAGCAATCACTATGGCTCTGTTTTGTCAGTGTGGAGTCTTTTTCAATAAGCTTTGCTACTAAGAAAATTCCACAATCAGTCAGTCAAGAATGACTTTTTTTTTCCCCTGGGAAACTTTAATCAGTATTTCAAAAGTTTTGGATGTGCAAACATTATTGTTACATTCTTATAATTACCTGCTAGTATTTTGCAATGACATCGTCTCCTTTAGTAAATGGACTAGAAAGTGCACTCAAAGCATTTTCTACTAGTCTCATTCACTCACTCACACAGTGCTTTTATTCTATGCATTTAAGCACTTTGTCTAATCTTTGCATGTGCCTACTCACACAGTGATGGGGCAACTTGGGGTTCAGTACCTTACAAAAGCACCAACCTTGTAGTTAGTAGACAATCTGCTGTACCTCCTGAGCCACAGTCACCCCATCTTATTGTCTCCTGCAGAACGGTCTGTCCCCCATCCACATGGCAGCTCAGGGGGATCACATGGACTGTGTCAGGCAGCTACTCCAGTACAACGCTGAGATTGATGATATCACACTAGACCATTTAACGCCTCTTCATGTAGCAGCCCACTGCGGTCACCATCGCATGGCCAAAGTTCTCCTGGACAAAGGAGCCAAAGCCAATGCACGGGCTCTGGTGAGTAACTGTGTGATCATTTCTATTAAATTACTGTATGTGATCGATCAATCCTACATTCTGGGATTTTATGTCAACGAGGAACTAATTGTGGCAGTAATTTTAGTATAACTTTCTTTCGATGTCCTCTGTTTTTGAAAGGTGAAATAAACTCAGGTCACTTTGCTTCGTCTTCCATCCTTAAATTCATTATAGTTGTTGAGGGTTAAGCAAACTTCTAAGTTTCTAAAAAAAAAAAAAACATTTTCACTTCAAAATATACAGCACATGTGGACCAAAAGGTCACAAAGCTTCAGACTGATTTATTTGCGAACTTTTTTTACAATTTTTTTTTTTGTGCGTGTGTGTGTTTGTAGAATGGCTTCACACCTTTGCATATCGCTTGCAAGAAGAACCATATGCGGTCCATGGACCTGCTGCTTAAGCACTCTGCTTCCTTAGAGGCTGTCACAGAGGTAGGCTGGTGTGATTGTAAAAACTATTCACCCTGATGTGCAAGTTTTCACCCTGAGTTTTATATGTTAATTAATCATGCTGTCCCCAGCTACCTAAATTGCTAGCACCATCATTGATAGCAATCCATGTAGGCCAGTCAGAGGTAGCTAATGTAGCCTGGCTCATTTATAATGCATGAGTTTTGATGTGCTTTTCTTCTCTGTTTTTGTTCAGTCTGGTCTCACTCCTCTTCATGTAGCAGCATTCATGGGCCATCTGAATATAGTGAAAAACCTGCTCCAAAGAGGAGCTTCACCCAATGCTTCCAATGTGGTGAGAACTGCTTTTCTTACCGCAGAACAAAACAAGTTGAATCCAGCTGAAAGGGGAATAAAGTCAGTCTGATAGAGAACTATTTCGCTGGATACATATTAATTAAGTACCAGATCACTGAAATTAAAAGGCTAATCTGAACCTGGCCCTTAGTACAAAGAAGGTGGATTAAAACAAGATTGATTTTGATTAAAAAAACATATATGTGTTTGATTTCTGTCAAAACATTTTAAAACTAACAACAAAGAAATGTTGAACCTTTCATTGTTCAGTTACTGTTGGATCAACTCAAAATCTCAACATATATACAAGCCTTATTATGCACATTTTGGGTGCTGTTTTGTCATTTGAGTAACTGCCTGTATTTATCTACATTAGAAAGTGGAGACTCCTCTCCATATGGCCTCCAGAGCAGGACACTGTGAAGTTGCTCAGTTCCTGCTGCAGAACGCAGCACAAGTGGATGCCAGGGCTAAGGTAACAGCTGTCATTTTACCTTATTCATCACCCAAAACAAACTTACAAATGATTGTGTCATAATTCTTAATGCATAGCTCTTGAGGAAGTCACTGCATCTTTTTAAGCTGTCACAGAAGTTGCATAAACCCTGCTTCTTGTACATAATGATTATGTGTAGGTGATAGGCTTGTTTGTTTGTTTGTTTGAGGGGTGGGTGATGATACACAATGATACACAACTTAACTCAGTGTCCTTTGTGTCCAGGATGACCAGACACCTCTACACTGTGCAGCCCGTATGGGCCACAAGGAGCTTGTCAAGCTGCTCCTTGAGCACAAGGCCAGCCCTGACTCAGCTACAACTGCAGGCCACACACCCTTACATATCGCAGCACGGGAAGGACATGTCCAAACCATTCGGATATTATTGGATGCTGGAGCAGAGCAAATAAAAATGACAAAGGTAAAATCTGAATCAGGATTAATGCTCAGTTAGTACAGACTGTGTTTTACTGTTAACTAAGCCATTTCTATCAAAAGATGACCTTTGAGGCTACTTTTAACTTTTGATTTTTGTTCTGATTACACTGAATTAAAGTAATAGTAAAGGCGTTTACATAGAGGGATATGTCTGTTAGATATAAGCACAAATAGTTACACATAGTAAAACCCCATATTCAAAAACATTATAGTTTACAGTTGCAACTGTACAGATCAGTGTGGTTTTTCTTTCTCGTTCTTTTGAGCAGAAAGGTTTCACTCCCCTCCACGTGGCCTCCAAATATGGAAAGGTAGATGTGGCCGAGCTCCTTCTGGAAAGAGGAGCCAATCCAAATGCAGCTGGGAAGGTGAGCTGGTCTGCACTGTGTTCACATGTCTTGACAAGCCTGTGAGTAGCAGTTCAACCTGAAAGCTTGACCCCACTGAGATAATTTTGCTTTAAGCTGATTGATAGATTACCATGGTATGTGTTTCATATATACATGTTTCTGTGTGTTTTGGGTTTTTTTGTGTATGTGTGTGCGTCTGTGGGTTATATATGTCTACATGCGTATGTGTGTGTGTGTGTTTGTGGTTAACAGAACGGTCTGACACCCCTTCATGTGGCCGTCCACCACAACAACCTGGATGTTGTTAAACTCCTGGTCAGCAAGGGAGGATCTGCACACAGCACTGCCCGAGTAAGATGTTCACATATGTGTGTGTGTGCACATACAGGCAGGCCAGCATAACCCGCCAATCCATGACTGACAAACTTACAAAACAGACTAAATGAGAGAGATTCTCAAGCATACATTAACTTACACAACAAACTTTATAATCGCAAGTTTCCTCTCTCTCACAATAGCATTTAAGTTTTATGCTGGAAGAATAGCACTGTCTGCTTTTTTGTGTGTCTGCATGTCCTTGTTTCTCGCCACAGAATGGATACACTCCCCTTCACATAGCAGCCAAGCAGAACCAAATGGAGGTGGCCAGTTGTCTTCTTCAGAACGGGGCATCACCTAATGCTGAGTCCCTCCAGGGCATCACGCCTCTACACCTGGCTTCACAGGAGGGACGGCCTGACATGGTGGCTCTGCTCATTTCCAAACAGGCCAACGTAAATCTAGGAAACAAGGTGCAATATTAGAACTGACCAAATCTATCAGTCCCAAAGAGTGATGTTCAATTCCTGTAGTTTTCAAGCACTAGATAAATGACTATTTGAAAAAAACATTGTACATTCTCCTGGTCATTCTTTTCAGAATGGACTGACTCCTCTGCATCTCGTGGCCCAGGAAGGTCACGTGGGCATCGCAGACACATTGGTCAAACAGGGGGCCTCTGTCTACGCCGCTTCACGGGTAAGTTCCATTACCTCCACTGTGACACGTACTTCATGAAAATGTTCCTAAAAACCAACAGAAGCTCAGCCGAAAATGAATAGGTATGCAGTGTATATTGATACAACTGTATAACAAGTTGGAGTTGTTCAGTTTCTTTATCATACAGTATACATTAATAACTATTTCATATATTTTTTATTTTATAGGTGTCTCATCTTGTTTGAAGTTTGCTGCCTTTTTGTCTTCATATATTCTTGTGCTCCAAATGACTTGACACATATTTACACAATATTTAGAGTGCTAATTAGGGGGTATCACAAAATCGACTAAACAACAGCTTGCTGCCTCGTTCTCTTTGTCTCAGATGGGCTACACACCCCTCCATGTGGCCTGTCATTATGGCAACATCAAGATGGTGAAGTTCCTTCTGCAGCAGCAAGCTCATGTGAACGCCAAGACCAGGGTAAAATTTTTGTATTCACATTCCTATTTTTAATCATATTTTGTTTCTTCTCTTGCCCAGCTAAACTTCCTCTTTTTCTTTTTTCGATTTTTTGCTCTAGATGGGCTACACCCCTCTGCACCAGGCAGCCCAGCAGGGCCACACAGATATTGTTACACTTTTGCTGAAACATGGAGCCCAACCCAATGAGATTACCTCGGTGAGACACTTCCTTGCTCAGCAGTTTTTCTGAGGGAACATACATGCGAGAACAAATAAAGAAATTGCCCTTTAATGGAATGGTTGGCACTAGATTGGGTCAGTTTATCTTGTTGTGTCCTGTATCTTACTAAACGCTGCTAAACTATCCTGTCCTGTTAACTTTCTTTTTTTCACATTTGTTCCTGTGCTTTGGATCATTGTACTGTTTCATGACCCAATTTTTGGCCAATCTTTATCATGCAAACAAATGACCTCACATTCGACTCTAAAATACTTTGGTATACAGAGGAGTTCACGGTCCAATCCTGAGAATATTTTGGTATTGTCTACATACACCTGAATGCTCAAGAACACAAATTTTCAAAAACCTCTCCTTTTACAGAGATGTTCACATGTGCTAATTGTCAATTAATTAAGTACATTTAATTATCAACACCTGGTTGCTACTTACCTTCTTAATTCCTTTGGAAGCAGTAAGGGTGTACTTCATTTTGCACAGGACTGTGTGCAAAACAAAGCATTAAGCACTGATTTCACATAACTGTGTTTTCTTTCCACAAAAGAATAAAGTGTTTAACATCTGTGGAAATGTTTTTAGTAACATTCATCATCTGTCTCTGTATAGAACGGAACGTCTCCTCTGGGCATTGCTAAGCGGCTGGGTTACATCTCTGTCATTGATGTGCTCAAGCTGGTAACCGAGGAGTCGGTTTCTGCGGTGAGCATGGTTCACCCGCTTACACCAATATATCAAGAAACCTTGACGCGTCATGATCACTCAGTTAACTCTCGTTCCCTAATCAGATTCGGCTCCCTCACTGCTCTCAAATTAATTCCTGTTTTGGTACTCCACAGATCACGACAGAGAAGCATCGGATGAGTTTCCCTGAAACCGTAGATGAGATTTTGGATGTTTCCGAGGATGAAGGTAGGCTATCTGATTCGATTATGTTAAAAACATCCACTGTGCAGCTTTGGTAATTAACTTTCAGCTCTGATTTTGGTAGAAGACGACTGCATGGGAAATACACAGACATATCGAAGTACCACCATGAATTTGAATGTATATGTATTACTGTTTATAACACCCTTTTCCATTTGTCTTGTAGGGGTTGCCCAGCTAACGTTAGGTAGGATTGCGTCTGTATCTCTGCCTTGTCCGGTCCGGTGGCTCATGAACTTGTGCCTTCATTGCAGTTGCACTTTCTCATTTTCTCTGTGTGTCACTAATTGTCTTTTTAATCAGTTCTACTCTTGACTTCAGCCCTGTTTGTTCTCGATTTTCTCTGTCTTCTCTTTATTCTCTCCTATGTCCCTTTTTGTTCAGAGATTTCTTTTTTTTTTTTAAAGTCTGTTTTTCATCAGCATGTAATCACAACATTTTCCTTTTCCCAGCACATAACTGGTCATGGATCTATCATTGACAGAACTCCAGTATTTGTGCATTTAAAAAGATAAATGGCTCCCTTCCAGTGCCACACTGCTGTTAGTCCTGTCTTTTACAGTGCAATTGATCCATAAGATGATTAAACACATACTGCGCCACACAGCTGTGGCACTTTCCTGCAACCAGCTCGCACAGCTGCTGTTTACGCAGTCATTGTTCTGCTTTAAGGAACCTCAAAATGAAACGAAATTCTAATCTTTTCTACACATTTTGGAAGCATTCCATGAGTTCCATTTTGCACTGTTTTGTTGTTCTTATAAATGTTTAATTTTATTTATTTTTTTTTCTTCTTTAACTTTTTTTTTGGTTTTGTTTTCCTGAACAGCTTATACGAATGGGTGCAAAACTGTCTGTCTTGTGAAGATGTTTATAGTTTACTCTTGTTATTATGATTATTATTTTAGTATCATTCCTATTTAATAATTAAGGTATTTTCTCCTACACAGAAACAACCATCACCACATGTGATTTCATCTTTAATGGGCATGCTCACTAAAAAAGCTGTCACCAGGTGCCTTGCAGTTTGCTGTCCATGCAGTGTCCTAAACTGTGTTGATATTCACTGTCTTACCAATCCTCTTCTTTCACTACTTTGGTTTCCATCAGCTCTGGTTGTTGTTGGTTTGACTCCATTGCTTGGACTAAAATGTTTGGAACTGCTTTGTGGCCATTTTTTTCTGTGGTTTGGTAAAGGGATGGGAAGGATGGTGGAGTAACAATTCCTCTTTTCATCTAAGGATTAAATCAATTAACATCATTTAAAATTGAAGTGGAGAGCTCAAAATTTGAATACTCTTTCTCCTAAAATACATTTTGAAGCAAGTTGCAAATATTGAGAATTTTTCTGTAGTTAAGAAACATCTTAGAATTGGGACTGGAACAAGTTTGCCCCATATTCCCCTGGTGTCATCCTTTTCTCTCTTATTTCCTTACGTGCTCCTTTCAACCTGTTCCTTACCACTTATTTTTCTCTTTGCTCCATTTCCACCTTCCTTCTAATTTTAATTTTTTTTTTTTTTTTGCCCACAGGAGACGAGTTGCTGGGGATGGATGGAGCACGCTATTTGAAGCTTGACGATTTTAAAGACCAAGATGATGACTTTCTCTCCCCAAAGAAGACCCTCAGAGACTTTGAGGGTGGCACGGGCACCACGTAAGTCAGTGTGCAGTGTCTCATGATGAGACTGTGTAAAAAATACCTAATATAACATTATTGAAAATGAAATTTGAGCTGGTGATTAAATTTGCTGATACAGTTCATTTATCTTTCCCTTAGATTATGAGATGCAGCAGAATGAGTTCACATGATTTTTATTAGTCATATTCAGCTACGGCTTCATATCTTACCTTATTCCTACCTCCTCCTCCACAGGCCATATTCTCCTGCTATTCCCAGGATCCCCTGTGTGTCACCAGAGACAGTTATGCTGGATCAGGTGTGCTTAACCTGTCATTAAGTATGGTTTTGTTAGCATTTTTAAATTTCTCTGAGTTATTTGGGATTATTGGATCTGATAATTATATAAACTAAGCTTCCTCTTTGAAATCATTACTTTGTTATATAGTTGTTACATACTTAAAAGATTACTCATATGGGGACTCTTGGTTTATTTTATTTACTTATTTAACAAAATATAAAATACTATATTGTGCAGAATGAAGTGTAAGGTGCAAAAAAGCCAAATCCTCAGGAGGTTATTGATGATGGGTATTCATTTTTGAAACATCACCAACTTAGAATATGAAAAAGTGTTCTGAATTTTGTTTATACCTAATTTTTATTTTCATAGTATTCTCTCTCTACCTGTTTCTCTCTCTTTATTCTTTCTTTTTTCCTGCACTCTATCGCTATCACCTTTCTCTCTATCTTGATCCTTCCCTCTCATTTTTCTCTGGCTTAATCTTTCCAGTCATGCCTGTTTTACTGCCTCAATTTCTCACTGCCTTTCTTTCTTTCTGTCTCCCTCCCTGACCTCAGCACACCCCCGTCCCCTTGCCAAAAGAGTATGATGAAGATTCTCTTATCCCAAGTAGTCCAGCTACTGAGACTTCAGACAATGTCAGCCCTGTAGCAAGCCCTATTCACACTGGGTGAGTTATTAAAACATTTTGCTGCCTGATAAACCACATTTTAAAAATTAGATTTATGTTAAATTTCCCCAGTCATTAATGCTGCTTGTACAGCTTTTGGCAGACTCTGTAAAATGATGTTTTACAAATGTATTTACAAAAATACATGATGCACAGAAAAAAAGTGGAGCTGAAATAAGCAGAAAATAAGTAAACAAATAAATGAATTTTGACACAGGTAACCAAAAAAGTTGTTTTAATAAAAACCTGTTATGATGCATTTTTTATTTATAAATTGTAATTCCTTCAGAGAAAAAAAACCCAGCAGATTTCTGAGCAGGAAGGCCTATTCACAAACTCTACAGCTGGGATAAACCACTTCACAGATGTTGGCTGAGTGTAAATGGAAGAACAGGTTGTCCATGAGCTGCAGGGTTGGATGTCCAGTGTAGAAGTGGATCTGTCTACAAAACTCAGACATTGCTTTCTCAAATGTTAGCAAATTGTCAGCTTCTGGGTAGCCACACCAAAAGCATACTCTGATTTATCATCTTCTTTCCTCTTGATCTAATCTAAACCAGTAACTGATCCCAAAAGCTCATCAGGAAAGAGTCTGCTGAGTGCCAGTGCATGTGAGAAGTAGCATTCTATACTGATAGACTTCCTGCTGGCCAGTTTAATGCAGGTTAAAGGGTGAATGAGAGGCAAAAGATCTAAAGTGCTCTAAAAACTACTAAGAAAAAGGCATACATAAATGCAGTCCATTTACATTTTTAATGATATTACATCAAGACACCAGTGATGCCAAAAGCTTAGTAGTGATTGTGTTTATCAGTGATTATCAGAACCAAATCGAAAGTAAAGGTGTGAGGATCTTGTGTTTACAGAGACCTAAGTGAATTATTATTAAGTTTATTGGAGCTTGCTGGAATACAAAGTCATAATTTACCGTATGTGTAGCTCAGTGATTCAGCTTTTGGAAAAGTGGATGTGAAAAGATGAACTCACACATCTGTATTAAAGTCACATGTATAATTCAGGACTGTGCAGAATGGCCTCTATTTCAAAGCTTTTCACATCATTTTGCTGAGCATTGGAATCGCGCAGATCACCCGTTCTCTCCTGTCGTATCCTGACAAGCAAATGAAAAGAGCCAGCAGTCAGCTGATGACGTCCTTATGAACAGCATAAAGCATGAACAGGCAAAGCAGACCAGTTTAAAACACTGCTGAATAAACAGCAAAAGACTAATCCTTTCCTGTCTCCTACAGCTGGAGGAGTTACCTCAGGAAGGTCCAGTCAATTTTTTTAAAGTTTTGTTTCTGTTCAGTTTTTATTTATTACTTGTGTTTAGATGAAATAAAGTTAAATTTATATCCCTCTTTGACTCAGCTTCCTGGTGAGTTTCATGGTAGATGCTCGAGGAGGCTCAATGCGGGGCAGCAGACACCACGGCCTACGAGTGATCATCCCTCCTCGAACCTGTGCTGCGCCAACGCGCATCACCTGCCGTCTCGTTAAACCACAGAAACTGACCACACCTCCTCCACTAGTGGAGGGGGAGGGCCTCGCTAGCCGGATCATCTCCCTGGGGCCGTCCAGTATGCAATTCCTTGGGTAAGTCAAACTTTTATTTGGGTTATTTACTGCATTTGTCTGTCACAAGTCAAAGCAAAATACGTATTTGTGTATGCCTTTATGTACATTTATGTGTGCAGCTCTCAACAGTCTTTTATTATTTTATCACATTATTTCTACAGGATCCCAACTTATATGGAAACAGATTAGTACAGACAGATGAAGGAATACATTTTTATGTATTTTCTTGTTTTGTTCACAGACCTGTGATAGTAGAAATCCCCCACTTTGCATCACTGGGACGAGGAGATAGAGAGCTTGTGGTCCTCCGTAGTGAGAACGGCTCAGTTTGGAAGGAGCATCGCAACCGCTATGGCGATGAAGTGCTGGAAACTATTCTAAATGGCATGGATGAAGGTCAGTGGGATGGTAATGAATGTCTCCTGTCCAGGACACCTTGAGTGGCAGCTGATAAGTCAGTATTAATCTTGATGTATGCCCCTGAAGTTACAGAAGACAAGCATAGTAAGGGTTTGTTTTTTTTTAACACAGAAGCGGCCTCAGCAGTGTCAGACAAACTTTTGTTCCCCATTAAGCATTCGTTTAAGACTGGAAGTTTCAGCTACCCTTTCCCTCTTTTTGTTCCCTCTTCTCTCTATTCCTCTCTTCTTTTTCACTTCAACATAGACTTGGAGAGTCAAGAGGAGCTGGAGAAGAAGAGGATCCGTCGAATCATCTCCACTGACTTCCCCCTCTACTTTGCAGTAGTGTCTCGCATACAGCAGGAGAGTGATCTCATCGGTCCGGAGGGCGGTCGGCTTACCAGCAAGCTGGTGCCCCAAGTTGAAGCAATCTTTCCGGAGACTGCTGTCACCAAGAGAGTGAGGCTAGGACTGCAGGTAAGAAAGATGAGTTTGAAGAGTAAAAAACACAAGAACAGATGTTTAAATTAGAAAAAAAGTCTGCAGCTCTGCAGTCTGTTCCAATGTGTTTGCCTGTGGCTTCAAATCTGTTTGTGCTGCTTTGACAGATTTCATGTCATGAATTTGATCTTCTGTCCATTTGACCAATGAGTCTGAATATATAGGAGTTTTGCTATCAGTCATGGAGTGCATGGTGCAGACAGATTGATTTATTTCAGTATTATGAACCTTGATACCTCAAGGGAGTTCAGCACTTGTCATTTAAGATATTGCATCAAGTAGTAAATCCATCTTTCATTCAGTATTTTGTGATGTAGCATCAGTTTGGACTTTAGAGAAGTTACTATTATTATTATTATTATTATTATTATTATTATTATTATTATTATTATTATAAACCCTGTAAATTTTTAGAGTGCACTTCCAGTAGTGTTTTTTTTTTCATCGCGATAAATTTCCTTTGGTT
>VUQK01028367.1:4635-17447 GCA_015106715.1 Bujurquina vittata | reverse complement strand
GCAACACGTATTGTGTAACCTCAATATAGCCATGCCACCTTGTGTCAAGGTAAGAATTTGGTTGCAGCTGTATACATACTCTATATATGATTTTGTTCTTAGAGAGGTCTCACTTTGTGACATTTTCATAACAGATGGTCTTTTTTTATTCTTTAGGTAGTTCTATCAGACTGAGGCTTGTCCGTTATTAGAAAGTAGTATATAATTTGTTGAAAATTATTATATTATATTTCTATACTATATTATATATATATATGTGTGTGTATATATATATATATATGTATATGTGTGTGTGTGTGTGTGTATGTATATATGTATATATAAAATACATGGTAAAGGAACACTTTGTAACCACATCAGATCTCAATGAGAACAAAAGATTATGCTGGATATCTATACTGATATGGGCTGGGTAGTGTCTTTGGAATGATATATTTCTACATTGTTTGGTGGAAATGCGCTTGTATGCATGCCTGACAACACTGGGACATGCTCCTAATGAGATAACGAATGGTGCCCTGAGAGATCTTCTCCCAGATCTGGACCAAGACATCACTGAGCTCCTGGACAGTCTGAGGTGCAACCTGGCATCGTCAGCTGGACGATGCCAGGTTGCACCTCAGACATAATTTTCCAGAATTGTTCTATTGGATTTGGGTAAGGCAAGCAAGTCAATGGTATCAGTTCCTTTATCCTCCAAGAACTGCCTGCATACTCTACACATTGTCGTGCACCAGGAGGAACCCAGAACCAGGACCCACTGCAGCAGCGTAGGGTCTGACAATGGGTCCCATGATAACCTGTAGAGGTCTGTGCATCCCTCCATGGATATGCCTCCCCAGACCATCACTGACTCACCATTAAATCGGTCATGCCGAACACTTTTGCAGGCAGCATAACGTTCTTCACGGTTATCCAGACCCTTTTATGTCTGTCACATATGCTCAGGATGAACCTGCTCTTATCTATGAAAAGCACAGGGCACCAGTTGGGGACCTGCCAGTTCTGACATTGTATGGCAAATGCCAGTCAGGCTCCATGGTGCCGTGCAGTTAGCACAGGACCCATTAGATAATATTGGGCCCTCAGGCCACTATCATGAAGACTGTTTCTGATTGTTTGGTCAGAGACATTCACACGAGTGGCCTACTGGAGGACATTTTGTAGGGCTCTAACAGTGCCCATCTTGTTCCTCCTTGCACAAAGGAGCAGTCACTAGTCCTGCTGATGGATTAAGGACCTTCTACGGCCCTGTCCAGCTCTCCTACAGTAACTGCTTTGCTCCTGGAATCTCCTCCATGTTCTTGAGACTGTGCTGGAAAACACAGCAAACCATACGTATTGATTTGCCATCCTGGAAGAGTTGGACTAACTGTTCAACCTCTGTGGGGTCCAGGTATCACCTCATGCTACCAGTAGTGACACTGACCCTAGCTGAATGCAAAACAAGTGATAAAAGCAGTCAAAAAAGATAAGGAGGGAAAAAAATCTTAGTGATCTCTACTTGTAAAATTATTCCTGCTTTGGGTGGTGTCTCATTTTGACTCTCCTAGTACACCTGTTGTTAATTTCTGAAGCTGAGGCTGATTCACAAGCCTCTCTGCTGCTTAATTGATCAGATTCTGTTTTATTGCTATTTTATATTTGCATTGTTCATTGTAATCTTATTGCTGATTTTTAGGTAGACAATTTTAAGATCTGTCCAGGGACAACAGACGAAAAATAGCCTTTTGGCTAATTCTGGTTTATTTACAGCAATGTTAATTAATGTACACTGTCCCTGTTCAATAAACTGTTAAAAAAAAGATCAATATCCCAGAAGTTTAATTGACTTCATGCTATACTCTATTTAAAAAATGTTCCTTTAATTTTTTTTTTGAGCAGTTTAGATTAAAACAGATTCCTTTAGAAAAGAATTGGCAGTACTGCATACATACTTATACAAATAAACAGGTGGTGAAGTCAATGTCAGTATACAACAATAATTAATCCTTTTTAATAAAGGGTTTTGACCACCTGACGGGAGTTAACTTTGTTTGTTAGACCTTTATGATGATTTGGAAATCTAGTTCCCTAGGATTTTTATACTTTTGGACTGAGACTACCTTAAAGGTATGGAGACTCCTTTATTTTTTTAAGGTTTGACATGTTTCATCCACTCCGTGTTTTCCCTGGATTACTATTAACATGGCATGTGTATTAATATATATTGTACAGGCTCTCTAATTCTCCATGAGTCTGCCTGAAGTGCTACATTTAATTTTACATGAGTCCAACAGCATTTGTTAAATGTTCCAAAGTTCTGTGTTAGACAATTGATTATCTTGTAATACTTTATCATTTTTTTTAGGTTGTTGGGAGTGAGGAGCGCAGACGAACTTTAACCCCTCTTGCACTGAGAGAACGCTACAGTGCGCTGAATGAGCCGGGTGTGGGTAAGTCCTCCACTGCCTGACCTTCAGCCCTCTCCAGATATACATCTCCACCAAGCGGAGACGGGCACTGAATGTTGCACCGCCCCTTTACCCACAACCCTGCTTCTTACTCTGCCCTTTCTATTTTCCCATTTCTGTCTCGTGTGCACGCATGGCACAAAGACTGAGCCTTGGATGCAATGCACTGCTCTACAGTATCCCACTAAGTTATTTGCAGTGCAGTTCGCGGAAACGTATTGAATGTGCAGCCATAAGATGAGCAGCAGCCCCCAACGTGATCTGAAATGGCGCCGTGGCACATGGCAATTTTGCCTTTTTCTGTGCTGAGTGTCCTGGTAGCTGCAACGATTGATGAATGACTTTTGTGGTTGGTTTTGCATGGCGCTGGTGTCTCCACTGCGATTTCCAGCGGCATGGCAGCAGAAACTGTCAGCATTAGCACTATAGCTTAGCACTAAGAATGGGCAGGACCTCGCAGTGGAGCAAGACAGATGAGCCCTTATACTGGCCTGTGATAACTAAAGAGAGTCGAAATGACCATTCTGATTGGTTTAAATGGTGCTGATGGCGAGTGAGGATGAATGGAAAAAGGCCTTTTCTGTCTATCAAATACACAGCGCTGCTATATTGCACCTCAATCTATGTAATGGTTACTGAATGCTATATGGTTAGTGGGACAAGCATCTGAATGAACCCCAAATGATGGCCTTCCCTCTTCAAATATTGTCCTGACCCTGAGGATTATATGGACGAAAAAAATACATTGTTGTTGGTATTGTTTATTTCCTCCAACAGAGCAATGCTTTTGTCAAGGTAAGTATTACAACTCAAAAATATAAACTGATAAATTGAAACCACGAAAAGAAAATGAATCAATACTAATCACCTTTCAGCAAGATTAGCTTCAAAAATATCTATCCACTACATAGTTTATATTTACAACCTGTTTTACTTTGGTAACATACTTTCTCTGTTATGTTTCTAAATTGCCTGTTTGTTTTTTGTTTGTTTTGTTTGTTTGTTTTCTCTTTAGCCGCAGTGAATGCCATGGAGAGGACTGAGCTCAAAATCAGCATCATATCTGAACAGCTGGGTTTAAGCTGGGCAGGTGAGTCACGTTGCTAATGAAATACGCATGATCAACTGATCATCAGCAAGTGTGAACTTTTGACATTTTGCTGGTCTGGAGCATTCTGTGTTAACACAATGCCACAATCTTGAACATCCCAGCAAATTTAGCTAAAGGTCAGACTATGTAATGCTTAGAGAAACAGCAAAGAAAAAAAAACTCAAGTGCTACAACTCAGACTTCACAGGTTTCAGTTAGCGTGTTAAATGTTAAAGTTCATGACAGCACTATTAGAAAAACACTGCTCCAAGTATGGCTTGTTGGATAGGTTGCCATCATTTTCTTTCTAAAAATAAATTAATAAATAAAAACATGGCAGCATGACTTAGGTTTGCAAAGTTACATCTGAATAAATCACAAGCCTTCTGGAACAATGTCCAGACAGATTAAGGTGGAGATGTCTGGCCATAATGTATAGAGCCATGTTTGGGAGAAACCAAACATATCAGCACAAACACTTCATAACCCTAACCCTAACCCTAAGCACGGTGCTGGGGGTGTGTGATGATATGGGCTTGTTCTGTAGCCTGGGTACCTGGGCACCTTGCAGTCATTCAGTCCACCTCGAACACCCATGTGGTTGTATTGCTCATAACATTCTGTTTGAAAATAGCAGAATGGCAACTGAGAAAAGAAAACTCATTCTAGTGGGTTAATGAGTTATGGTGGCTACATATATCTTTTATATATGGTCCATGATGTAGACCACTAAAACAAATATTAGGGATACCACTGCCAGTTGTAGCCAGTCCAGATCAGAGTCAGACTGCACCTGCTCGTGGTTTGTTCTTCCCACAGACCACACTACTGCTGACCAGCAGCAGCCCACAGGTCTGGCTGTTTTGTGTTATACTCTAACTCAATTATTTGGATTCAGCAAGTTTCTCCTCCTCAAATTCTCCCATCTATTATACTGACTTTAAAAACTTTTGGCAGCTGTTTCTAGCTAATATATCACAAAACTGGAGATGTGCCATCACAATAACATCATTTATTCAATCGGTGAATGGTTATACAGTAATATTTTGACTCACTGGTATAAATATCTGCTGTATTTGTCTTTCTGTTCTTGTATCCTGTAGAGTTAGCACGAGAGCTTCAGTTTGGTGTGGATGACATCAATAGGATCCGTGTGGAGAATCCAAACTCCTTGCTGGACCAGAGCTCTGCCCTGCTCAACCTGTGGGCCAGCAGGGAGGGCAAAAGGGCCAAGAGTAAGTTGACACTATATCTCTATAGAATTCAAAGCAAACGATTAAAGCTGTGCCTATAAAATGTTTGAGCATTTCTTTAGTCATCCATCTCATGCACACTGCCAGAAAAGATATGTTAGTTTCAATCTGGCTTCGTTTAATAATCCA
Organism: Bujurquina vittata; assembly: GCA_015106715.1. Classification (NCBI taxonomy): domain Eukaryota; kingdom Metazoa; phylum Chordata; class Actinopteri; order Cichliformes; family Cichlidae; genus Bujurquina; species Bujurquina vittata. Next base: position 12,522 of record VUQK01028367.1, on the reverse strand, counting down.
CTTTGTATTTGTAGAAAGAAAAAAAATGTTTCTCTTTGTTTACTTTTTTTGTTCTTATTACCTATTACCCCATATGTGTTACAGGGAAACAAAGAAACCTTCATAAGCTCGCCTTCATACAATATTTAAACATTTAACTAGTGCAAATATTGCACTAAGGCCAGTGTCAGGTTGTCCTTAATTTCTGTGCATGTGACAAATATCTAGAAAAGTGTGTTGATAAAATGTGGAATGTTTGCCTCTCAGTGGAGAGCCTCTACACTGCTCTGCGGAACATTGATCGTGCAGATATTGTAACCTCTCTGGAGGGTCAGGCTCCACAACCAGCACCTGGTTCTTCAGAGGAGGGCGCCTGTCGGCCCAGTGACCGTGACTCCACCTTGCTGTCCCCCAGCGTCCTTAATGGTAAGATACACAAGCACATCAAGTGTCCGATACACAGGAAATGTAAGATTCGTGTCAACATTTTTTCAATGAATTACCCCCTTACAATTAATTAGCAAAAATGGTGTGCCTTTATTTTGTATTTAGTCATGGCATCTTATTAACATGAGGCTGCAGTAATAGTCAATAAATAATTGGACTTCTCTAGCCTGATATAATTTTAATTACTGAAAAAAGTGTTAATTAAATATGGAATGAATACTTTTTATGTTCAATGCAAGACTGATGTTCTCTTGATGGTCTGTAACCGTCAGAAATGGAAAGTTTACAGGAATTGTCTTTACAAGAAGTAATCAGAGGCTCAATTTACTGCAGTGACCAAGTGCAGTATCTGGCCATTTCTAGATAGATAAATTCAGACATTATCAAGAAACACTCAAGCACATGGTGAAAAACAAAGCGGGATTCAACAAAAAGTATTGCAGAAGTCTAGAAATCCAATTAAGTGATTTTTTTTTTGTTTTTTTTTAATCTGAGACAAAAATATTCAGCACAGGAAGGTGAGGCTTTTGTTCTCATTTACTTTCCACCTCTGAAAACCTCCTTGCCTTCTCTGAGTCTGGGTAACAGCCACTTTACTTTGTCTCTGTTGCCCCACAAGAGATCACGGACACAAGGCCATCGCGCCTAGTGCACAAGCCACGCGTTATTAGACCCCCGTTTTTCAGAAGGGGTAAGTTGAAGGGAACTCGGGTTTGCATGGTGGTTTGCTGCTCATGACCTGTATTGTACATGATGATGATGATGATGATACTGACAATGATGATTCTCAAATAATATTTTTGAGGTCTGAGGAATGGTGTCATTCTTCCACCATGAAGCAAGCCTTTTGCAGCATGCAGTAACACCGCCTCTCCTCACCGGGGCACACGTCATTATTATTTTTTTATGTTTTGTTTCACTTTTTTCGCACCTCATACTTCAGCCCTGAACATGATGGTATTTACTCTTCTTGCTTATTACGAGAAACGAGGATAGGTCCCTTTCACTCTTTCTGAGAGGAGTTTAAGTGTAAGACATTTTAAGGGCAAACAGCCAGCATGTAACATATAGGTAATTTTTCTTCTTTTTATTACCGATGTTTGAGATTGTTTAGAGTACAAGTGGGTGTATGTGTGGGTCTGTGCGTCTGTGTACACATACATGCATGTGTGTGTGCATATACGCCCCCGTGTGTCCTGTCTGGGATGGATACACTAGTCAAAAGTGGCGCTGGTACACGAATGATAGTGTGCTCTGGGCCTCCATACCTTGTTTCTATCCCTGCCTCTTTCTTTCTTTCTCTTCTGTCTGAGAACAAGATAAAATTTCACCTGTCACATTGTGCCTGATTGACAGCAGACATTGGTCCACACCGACAATGTTCCTGCGATCTTGAAATTTTATCTTCTCCTCAGGACCCTGTCCTACTTTCTGTCTTTTTTTTTTTCACTGAACCTGTGACATGTCATATCTGCTGCCCAGCCGCCCCGCTCCTTCTCCTCCTCCCTTCTCCCGCTCTTCTTCCTCCTCACAGCTCTTCCTGTCCGACCTCTGACCTCATATGACCTCATGTTGACCTCTGGGCCTCCTCTTCTCTTGTCATCTTATTTTCCCGCGCTCCTCCCTCGTTCAGTCGAGTGGGGACCCTCTCCTCCTCTTTAAAACAGCTCTGTGTGTGTACTACAGTTTGTGCATGTGCATGTGCATGCTTTGCTGTTCCAATATCTGTGCATGCGCGCGTGTGCAAGTATGTATGTTTCAAACCGAGGCTGAATTTATTCAAAGTCAGCCAAGAAAATCACTTCATGTAGCCCAGCTTGAAAGGAATTTATTAATATTTTTTTCTGGTTTTTACACATTAAATGTTTGCATGGCCTTTCAAGATTCTAGGCTCAGTTTAATATTTAATTATGTAAAAATATTTTAAAATAAATTTTTACCCCGTGTTTGTGTGTGAGTGAATGAACAATTTTGTGGACAGAACAAAGTTTGCTGTTTATTACATCTTTATGTGCATGGCATGCTTTCAATGTATGAAGTTTTCTTCACAGTGTAAAAGATTTCTTCTGTTCAATGGGTGTACTTCTGTCTTGTTTTTAATGCTATATTAACAAACAAATGTTTCCTTTTTCTTTTTCCTGTGAAATAAATTGTGTGTTTTTCATGCTATGCTATAACACATGGTCAGCTGCATAGCACATAATGCTCAACATACAATGTTGCCGCGACGCAACGTCCTCATTCATGGGCAAAATATTTACATGTAAAACAAATATTTTTTAGAAATTACATTTTGGGCAGTTTTATTTTGTTTGGAAGTTACTTTATGTAAAATTAAAAGAGATTAAAATCTATAATTTACTCTTCTATACTATATTTTGCCCAAGTCTGATGACAGACTTGCTGCTAACATTGTGTGAACGTTATCTGCCAGCAGGGTTCTTACTGTGAGGTGTGTGTTTGTTCTGGTGTGTATGAAATTCTGAGCCTCACCTGCGAGTGTGTCCTCCTTGTGTGTCTTTAAATGAACGCAGTGTTGTGCATTTGTATGTGTGTGCGCGTGTGTGTTCACGGTGGTAAAGTGTACTGTGTAGTGTGTTGTGCTCTTATGTTTTTTTTTTTCTTGTACTATGAGAATCTCTGTGGAGTTTATTTGTGCTTCACTACATCTTGTGCCTTTTTGACACCTGTGTGTGCGCGTTTGTGTTTCAGCAGCAGGAGTGAAGGGAAGGGAAGGGCTAACCCACATTCATTTAACTCATTCTAACTCTCATTCTAATTCTGACTCATCCCCTCCCTGCTCACCTCATTCTGATGCCACCTCTGACCATCCTGGCCCTGTACCATCCCAGAAACACACATACATGCTTACCCACACTCTTGTCCATTAGTGCATTAGCTCTGAGAGACAATTACTTAAACAGTAAAGGGGTATTTCACCCATTAATATATGCAGTGTTGGGGATCAGTTTAGATTTTTATCTCCGTAGATTTTCATACTGTGAGAAATTGTAATAATCATTCATTGAAATGTATAGAAATGGCTTTAATGATAGGACAGGTAAGGTAGACTTTGCAATGTTTTTTTTACCCAACATTTTTATTATAGCTGGATTTATCTTTCCATATATTAATACAGTAGATTGTTTCCGTACAAGCCTATAGTTAAATGAACAAAAACAGCAGTACATGAAGGTCTAAGAACATTTCTGTGGTAACTTTCAGATACGTCTCACTTTAATCTTTGTTTTGTTTCCACAGCTGAACATCAGGGCATTTTCCATTTAGCACCAAGTGATATCAGGATGTTTTCTTGCTGGGCATTTTGGTGATTTTAGTCTTTAACGGAATAACTTAAACATTTCCCTTCAAATTCATGATTGATTCTGTTAAGATTATTGTAATTTAGAAAGATATTTCTAGTTGTACAAAATGACATGTTAGATGTTATTTTTATTTATTTTTTGGTATTTATTTTAGAAGTACTGGAGGCAGCATCTAGTGAGGATTAGGAGAGGAAATAACATTTTTCACTGAAAGAAGACATTTGAATTATAAGCATTATTTTGAATTTAAGTTAATCGCAAGCTGTTTTGTGGAATATCTATTCAGAACTCAACCTCACATTATAGCACAGCCTCTACTACAGTGGTTCATGATTATGATCTGTCAGTGTGACGTTCAGTGTTTATGTGGGTGAAATACTCATTTACTGATCTATTTTTCCATTCATCTGAACTCACTGACACAACAGTTTATTTAAAACATTTTATTTATATTACTGCTAAATTATGCAATCCCTAATCCAGCTTTGTTTCAAAATACAAATGTTACCATTTTCAAGTATCACCAAAGATCAAATTTCAGGTAAATTAATTTAAATGTGAAAAATTTACATTCAGAATTATTGTATTTTTCTTTATTATAATAATAATAATAATAATGAAATAAATGTAAACACTAGATCATAATAACACTCCATCAAAATATTACATTTGTAAATGTATAATTAATATACAATTATTTATTTGCATATTTGCATAAGTGTTGAAAAGAAAATCAAGACTGAGATAATATCAGATCCCACTTAGATTACAAAAAGATTACAAATTTGAAATGCATTTTTAAAGTATACATGAGATAAATTAGCACTAACTACAGTGTGTGATTGTGACTGTGTGCTTTTGTGTGTCCTTGTGTATTTCTCTAATCTTGCCCCCACGGACTTTGCTGTCAATTACTGCAAAAAGTTGGACAACAAATGTCATTCTGGACCTAATAATAGAAATGTATATGTTGAACATGTCTAATCTGTTTCTGTTTAATGTAACCAACAATAAATTAATTCTGTTGAATCTTTTAAAGGGTTCACCAGCATAAGATTAAACAACACATGCTGCATTGATTCTATTTTCAAAGAGCTACCCCTTGATTAAAAATAGATTTTTTTTATGTGTGTGCACGTGTCTGTGTGTGCGTGTGCGTGTGTGCGTGCAGTGATTGATTTTTTGGGTGGTGGTTGGGGGTATCTTTGGTGTACAAACACGACACGAATGCATGACTCTGCTGCGCAGCAACGGTCCAGGAGAATGCAGCAGTAACTTGCATTTTCTTCTCCAGAACCTGCAAGATGCTGCTGACTCCCCTGCAGGGACTTGTGACAAGGGTTGGAACGATAAGAGATGCTTCATCACAACTTTGGCATTTGGATCACAGCTGCTGCATTAGCACCGAAAAAGAAACTCGTGCAATTATCTACGTAGAGTACTCTGTCGTTCCTGAAACAGCCAGGATTTACCTTGATTGAACATTGATGTGACAAAAGAGAAAAAAAAGGGATAAAAATCCATACTGATGAGCTCATGATACTGAAAGCTAATTGGAGTGCTTCTCTTGTGCAAAAGCGATGAGAGGGAAGCTTAAACTAACAAAGAATATCGTGCCAACCCCACAATGAATTATCGACTCTACGCTCATTTTTCTTTTCTCCTATCGAGGAACAGTTTATGCTCTGCAGATTCACTTTCTGAAAGTGGGAGCAAACTAGAACCCAACATCACTCACCTCGCAAACAATGGATGATTCACCAAATTGTTTTCTCCCTCACCTCACAAATTGCTGTGTCCCAATGACAGGTACCTAACCTGCATACCTTGCAAACTGTGAAAAATGCTTTCACTAAAGGAGCTAACTAAGTTTAGAAAAAAATAGTATTTTGTGTCTTCCTTGTGTTCTGCCTCTCAAACTTAAAGTAAAAAGGCAGCATATTGGCTAAGATTTACTGAAAGTCAAGCCTTTGAGTCAAAATTACTGGCTCAGCAGCAGCACATGATGATCTTAAATTAGAACTGCAAATTGTAAGTGATTGACAAAGAGAGTGTCTTTTTAGTCTTGGTATATTGGGACAGAGCTGAACCCCACTGTTTCACTTGTAGGTTGGAGAAACAGTTGACCCACCACCTCCCCACCCTCTCAGTGGCTGTGCCTGCTTGGTGTTAGTCTATCTCTTGTCTCGCCCCTGTTTTCCCTCCAGGTTATGGGCTGGTGCAGGAGGAGCTTCTGTCCCCGGCCTCCATGCAGTACAGCTTGCCATCTCCATTGGGCGTGGAGCCCTATTGGCAAGAAGTCTCCAGCCTTGAGTGTGCCCCAATTGCCACCACAGAGGAAGACACATTAATGGAGATGTCGGACGTTCAGGTGTGGCCAGCAGGGGTCAGCCCCTCTCTGGTTACAGTAGAGGACTCGTCACTAGAGGGCAGCAGTCGGGCTGATGACTCAGAGGGCGCCACACTCTCTTTACCCTGCAGCTTGGGTCGCCCAAGCAGTGGAGCCAGCGGGGCCAGCGGTTCCATCATGGAGCTGGAGGAAGAGGAGGAGGAGGAGGAGGAGGAAGGGGAAGTTGAGGAGGAGGAGGCACCACAGGAGCCAGCAAGCGCACTGGCAGAAAGGGACAGGGTGAGGGCCAGTGGTGCCGTTCCCAAGGTCAATCTAAATGGCCAGCTGGGAGGTCAGAGGTCAGACGTGAGGCGAGCAGAGGCCGTAGCTGTGGGAGGAGGAACAAAAGGAGGAGGTGGAATGGTAGGGCTGGGCTCAGTGGAGGGGATTTCTGTTGTTTCAGGCCAGCAGGTGTATGCCCAGAGATGTGAGATGGCGGGACTGAGTCGGGCTACAGAGCACAATGGAGACAACCGGTAAGTCAGTGCATATGATCGAAATCCCTCCACAGTGTGATCTGCCTGCACTCAGAATTAACATATCTGCTTTTTTGTTTCCCGTCTCTCTCCATTGGCTTTATTTGCGTTCTGTTTTTCAGGATGGTGGGAGGAGGAGCATTTCAACCCTACTTGCCAGACAAGGACTCCCTGCAAGGCTGGGTGGGCTCGGTGTCATCAGGCCGCGACGGCAGTGTGCCAGGCTTGCACGTGGCCCAGGAGGCTCTGCTGACTCCGGTGTGTGACACGGGTTACTCTCATGTGCTGCGTGGGCGCCTCCTGCAGGGCACGCAGCCCTTTGACAAGGGGCTGGGCTTCTCTCATCAGGAGGCAGGCCAGCGAGCTTGGGAACAGGAGCAGAGGCGGGGCCAGGTCAGGTTGCAACGCCGACCACCTGCCGCTTCCTGCGCCTGGAGGGAGAACATCTTTGTCCATCCCTTTATCTTTTTTTTTAATGATGAAATGAGAAGACCGCCATTCAGCTTGATTTTTTTTATTTAAATCATAAACAGTTTGATTTCACTGAACGATCATCAGAACTGATGATTGACCATGATCAATCAGAGAATCACAGAACCAGAGCAGAGTGATGTGTTGTGCGGATCAACACATCCAGTGAATAACTGCCCATTGATTTGATTTTACATTTGTGACTGAAAAGCCCTTGTGAAGAATTAGGAATGGCTTTTTATATATAAACTTTGTCCTTTTTAACAGAGAGAGGAGAAGGAGGAGTACGCTGCTGAGGCGCAATTTGTTGAAGAACGTGGAAATGCACTCGCTAGAAAGGTGAGTCACTTGTGGGGGTTTTATCATTTTTCAGACTGATTTGCTCATTTCAGTCTCTTTTTTGCATATTTGTTTTAGTTTAGTTATTTTTCATTATGACATTTGAGTGTTGCCATGGGCAAAATTTACACAATCCCAAAGAGGTGTTACAATACAAAAATTTGACTCAAAACACTGAATACCATCTAATTCTTCATTAGTTACGCCTCGCAAGTAACGTTGTAATGGGTTGGTCCCCCTTTTGCCGAACTGCTTTAATTCTTTCATTCCTCTGAGATTTTAGTCCGTACTGACATGATGGCCTCACACAGTTGCTGCAGATTTGTTGGCTGCACGTCCATGATGTGAATCTCCCTTTCTAGTACATCCCAAAGGTGCGCTGTTGTATGTACTAGAAAGGGAGATTCAGATCATGGACGTGCAGCCAACAAATCTGCAGCAACTGTGTGAGGCCATCATG
>VUQK01028356.1:19154-39718 GCA_015106715.1 Bujurquina vittata | reverse complement strand
AATTGGCGCTGTATAAATAAAATTGATTTGATTTGAGTTTAGTCATGTGGCTATTGATGAAACCGTGCCAACTTTGCTTTACAGATAAAGGTTGATATCCCCGGTTCCATCCCCGGTCCTCGCTTCGGCGAGACCGGGGATGGGAGCGGTTAGACAGCGGAGGATTTCGCTGTCACTTTTTGGGGAAAAAAAAGGTCATTATGGGGGTTTGAATACGCTAAATTGGCAACACTGTGCCCAACCCCGCTGTCTGCACTATCCTCGCGAGAAATGCCATCCAGGCTACTTCAGGTGGCAGTTCTCGCGAGGCTACTGACAGAGTTCAGTTTGGAGCGGCAGGAATCATTTTTTTAAATTATTATTTTAAAATACGGGAAATTTATGTGAAAATAATGAAACGGGAGGACGACTGGACAGAGGGGTAAAATACCTGTCAAGTTTCCCGGGCAAAACGGGAGACTTGACAGGTATGCATTTTAAATAACCTTAAATGTAAAAGCTGATAGTTAAATAAGTGTCATTTCATAATTATATGATTTATTATTCAATTAGTCGACTAATCGTTTCAATAGTTGATGACTAATCGACTATCAAAATAGTCGTTAGTTGCAGCCCTAGTGGAGAGGGACACACAGCTCCTGCACTTTTCACCACACCATCCCCACTCACAGTCTTTGACCGACACACATACACATTCATTAAGCTCTAATTTAACATCAGATCAACAGACGCTTATACTTTTTTGCTATTTTTCCTTGTTTTGAGATGATGATGGGTCAGTGTAGCTGCTCCCCATTGCAAAGATAGCAGGGGCGTAAGCATCGTGTGTATGTGAAAATGCATCCAAACACCTTGTTGTCACAAGCGTTTGTTATACGTGGAGATGTCTACGTGAAACTATAGCAAAGCAGATTAAATATAAAATGAATCTATATGATAACTAGAAAAAAGCATTTCCTGAAGAAAATGCTACTGTGAATGCTTGCAGCTGAAAGATCGGCGCTGAAATGCCAAAAAATGCTTTGAACCACTTACATGCTCCACAAATCACTTTGAAGTATCATCAGCCAATTAGAATGCCCCTACACCTACCTCACCTGCCTCCCATTTTAATGCATCTCATCAGTCCCTTTACACGGGTTGGTGGGACTTTCACTTACTGGGGGGAGAAAAAAAAAACAATCAGGCAATTGGAAAATATATAAACTATAATAATTTACAGATGTTCCCCAATTGGGAATTTGGGGAACATACCTGAACTATTAAAAAAAAAAAATATATATATATATATATATATACACACACACATACACACATATACACACGTTAAATATTCATATAAATTATTATTTAATTACATATTTAAAAGAAAGGGTTATGAGTTGATGTTTAAAACTATGGTAGGGATTGATTGGCAGTTGGGCTGGTTAGATTCGGGGGGGATCCTGCTGGGTATGGGGCAGACCTATTGGCTGTCACTGTTCATAAACCATGAAAAATATCAACAAACTGAGTGACACCTGAATAGCTGAAAATCATGGCTTCATTTTAAAGCTTGAATGGTGTCTCTAGCTGAAAGTATGATGAAGTTACTTAGGCTCAAAGCTGAATGAATTTAAAGAAGATATGAAGAATTCCCCATCTTTTATTGTTTATGAACAGTGACGGTTTAAGTTTAAGGACATTTTTAGATTTTCTAGAGTGCGCATTCCAAACCTCAGAGTGGACGGCTTCAGATTTTTCACCTGAAAAATTTCTCTCTAAAATGCCGCTGTGTCCACAGTATTCACTCTCCATGATTTCACCATCAAAACGTAGAGCCGGTTCTCTACTTTCAAACAATGTGTCTCTCAACTCTGACAAATGTAAACTTTTCAAATTGTGAGGCTTCAAGCAGAGACAGTACCCTGCTCCTCCATTCGCCTCTATAGTAATTTTCGAGAGCTAATTTTCTCAGAACCCAAAACGAGCCCCGTTTTGAAACTGCTCCCGTGACTTCATTTGTGTACATAGGATAACTAAAATGACACTACTGTTTAGAGCCGGTCCTTGTGACGCTCACAGTTCAAAAATAATTATGATAGGAGCTACGGTTTTTGATGTAGAAGCAATTGTTCGACAGGTGCAGCGAGGCAAATTCAACAGGGCTCTGCCACAGAGTGCCTGCATTATCAGTTGTCAGATCAAAGCGTGTAGGAGCATTCTGATTGGCTGATGATACTTCAAAGTGATTTGTGGAGCATGTAAGTGGTTAAAAGCATTTTTTGGCATTTCCGCTCCGACCTTTCAGCTGCACTGCATTCACAGTAGCATTTTCTTCAGGAAATGCTTTTTCTAGGTTGAAGTGAAAAAGTCACCTAGGTTGGCAAGTGGTGTAGTTACTGCTCCCTCAGTAGTGCTAAACCGTTTTCTTAAGATAAATTACAACGTAAACATAATCTTGGTAATCAGTTGTGTTTTTAGCAGCTCTTGGCAGAAGAACTAAAAATATTTTCTGTTTCTGGATGACAGATAGCACAGCTATCTTTCTATTTTGAGTACATTTTAAACAATATAAAATATTGTGTTTAATACTACTGGTAATCTCCGTGTTTCAGACCTTTGGACTACCAGGCATTCAGATGCACAGCACTAGATCTCTCAACACACACACAGGGAGGCTGGAGTAAGGTAAGTGAGCCAAGAGTTCTGCTTCTGCTGCTCTGATTAACAGTGATACGTCACAAAAGACATGCAAAAGGTGCAATATTTACACTATGTTTTTTCCCGTAAATTTGACACTTCTCCCTTGCTTGTGTCTTTTTTTTTGTGACATAATTGCTTTCTGTCTCTCACCATCACTCTCACCAGGTGCTTGTACCTTTCGTGCTGCTCCAGGGTTTACAAAATGAAGGCCAGTCTGTGACAACTCTATTGGACCTAGGGCTTCACTTCCTAGAGGAGAACGAGGCGGACTACATCATTCAGCATGGCGGATGGGTGAGTTTTTAACCATGTGATGAAAGAAAGAAATACAATATAGAAACCTCTATTTACCTTAAAATCCAAAATAACAGTGTTATACAATTTTAAAAGTAAGAAAACTATATTCTCACCCCAGTATAGGAACACTTAAAAAACAGACTGCAGTTGTTATTACTAATTTTAGAACTATCAAGGACAAAAAACTACTCAGACTTCTAAGTTGTATTAAGGACTGACTGTGCAGAGCATGCGTAAGATAAGATGTTGCATAAAGTTTATGGAAAACTTTATTGCACCCCATTTAAACAGATGTACACACCCCTCAATAGCCAGACGAGGGCATCAGTGAGCTACAATAAACACATTGCTTTACAGATTAAAATAAATAACATAATATCCATCACTATAAATTATAAATATATGACAACTATATAAATAATCAGACAGTTTTTTGTACAGTGCATTTACTGCTATTTTTTTGTGCCAATAACCAGAAGCCAAAAATTTTGACAATACTTTTCTTCTGTTTGCAGTTTTTATCTTAAATATAAAGCCTGCTGCTATATAAACCCTGTTCACGGTAACTGTAGTTGTTGCTAGCAGTTACACCTTTAGCCGTGCATGTTGTCACTGATCCCAAAGTCCTTCCATAACCTAGCCACGGTGCTTGGTTGCACGCTTGCTCTTTCCATGGTTTAGAATTATCATAGATAAGCAACTTGTGCAACTTTGCTTCTAGACTGACATCCGTGCAGAGATAATATTAGCAAGAATTTGGTCCTTCAGTGCTGTAATAAGTAGAACACTGCGTTGGCTTCTATTAACGAGGCCATGTTGATGAAAGTTCACGTGACTTGACATGTTAACCGCTGCTCTGGTCGCCATTACATCATTGTCATGGTCTGCCTGGTTTCACGCAGCGTTATGTGAACACAGTACGCTGGCTTCAAACAAAGCTACATTCTTGCTCTGTGTTATGTCATAGTGGATGAACAGATGATAGGCTCGGACATGATCGGCAATGGAGTGATAAACAGGAGAGAGAGAGAGAGAGAGAGTGAGAGAGAGAGAGAGTGCACAAAGAGGCTGTGAAAAGGAGAGAGTATGAAGGAGGGGAGGGATGAGCACAGTGAGGGCAAAGTGAATTCTCCATTAGTTTGACAGCTGTCTGCACGCACAACTCCAACTGGTTTTCTCTCTGCACTCCATCTCTGCCACTCATTTTTGTTTTTTTACTCTCTGGGGCATTGTGTGTTCACGCCTAAATCGGTGGTTTCACAACTTCATGCTCAGGTAAGATGGATTACTTGCGATGAATCTGCATGCTGGTTTGCATATGTGCCTATTTTCTGAGAAAAAGTGGACGCGTGCAGCTGTGACAAATTTTCAGAAACCGCAAAGGTCTTATCTTTCTACCAATAGTTTTGTTCTTGTTGTTCTTAAATGTACTGTAATAATTTGACATATTTCTTTCTGGCCTATTGTTCTGGCCATCAGATGTGAATTTGCACGGGCAAGAACAGAAAATATAAAAATGTTCACTGATAATAAATTATAGAGTTATGTTTTCTTAATTGTATCTATCTAGGTTATATATTAATCAACAAAAAAGTTGAGGTTATTTTCATATTTTATATTACATTGAAAAAAGGAATATCGCGTGCGTACAGTTCTGTTTTAGGCCATTGTAGTGACTGAAGTGTAAGTTAGGTTTGGGCAGCTCAGTAACGCCTTTGTTAGTTACATTAATTTAAAAAAAAAAAGGATTGTTATGGCCCTAATATGGTGTGCACTTCATTTGGCAGGAACAAAACAGTAGCTCTCAGACAATGCATCTTTAGGGGTGGGTCGGAGGAGCACACCAGGGAAGATGACAGGGGAGATGAGCAAAAAAAAAGCAGTTGAAGTTGAAGCTTGTTGTCAGCATGCTCGCGTGATGTTCGTGTCCTGCTGTCCGGAGGGAAGCAGACAGCTGTCCATCTGACAGTGAAAACTGCTGCATAAGAACAGAGTGTGCACATCATCCCCTGAAGGTGCCCCACAGATAATTGCACCTCTAGACATAAGAGAAAGAGAGATTAAAGACATGCATTATTTTACTGCTGCATATTTGACATTCAAAGCATCATATCTTAAAAGGCAGTAAAGCACCATAGTCCCTCAGTTTTGTCACAAGCTGCTCTGCATAGAAAACGTGATGCTGCAGTGATGATATTTTAAGAACACGATGCTTTAAAGGCCCTAGCCTGCACCCTGTCAGGGCACATCACAGTGCACCCCGTACAGTGTAACTGTGCTTCCCCCTTGTTATATAAGCACCATTTCCCCAGCTCTGTGCTTACATATGTGTATCTTTTTCTGCTGCTTTGTCTATCTAACAGTCTCCTAGCTACCCACAACAGTCAGTAATGTCTGGCCAAAAACCAATATTTACTGATTGCAGATTATGTAGCAATCACAGAACTCACTATCACACACAAGAGACTGTTGCATTAGGATACAAAATGGGGGTTTCTCCAGAGTCTCTCCCAAAGTGGACTTTCAAATCTCAAAGTGTCAAACATGTATCACCATGCTCGTGGTGCACACAGTAGCATCTGTGATGTTACTTCGTGTTAGTCATCTCAGTCAGCTGTATGACCTTGTTGTTTAAAATTTGATTTAGTGAGCTTATGAAAACCAAGGCAGTATGAAATGCTTAAACTTGATGATACAATGTAAAATAATAGAAATGTAAATGTTTTTCTGTCAGTAAATCCGAAGATGATGTTGAAGAAGAGAAGCAGTGTGTTGTTAGTGTAGTTTGTTGGAGACAAGTGGCCATCAGTGAGGAAAAAAAGACGTGTTAATGGTGATGGAAAGTCCCTCTTTGGAAAAGAAATGTCTTGCAATGTGAAAGAAACCTGCATAGCAATAGTGATGTTAGTTTCAAAATAGGGATATGTGCACCTATTGCGAAATTCAGGGCATATTGGCCAACAGCTGAAATCAGTATTTTTTGTCTGGTTGCTTATTTTGTTGTTTCTTTCCCTGTCACAAAAGGGAAAAAGAGAAATTTAATATACAGTCTTAAAGTCTTTCGTCACAGTGTTTTTAAACCATTTCACCAGCAAAGAACTGATGTTCCACAGCAGATGAATAATGGCCCTTGACATTGGGAAATATCAGTCAAACATTTCACCTTTAGTGCAGCTTCATTTTCCTTTTGAAAACTAGCTGCTGATCTTTTTCAGAACTTCGTGTTAGTCAGCTCAGTCAGCTGTATGACCTATTTCAATGCCCGACCATTTAGGACCAGCGATTAGATAATCCTCATAACTGCCAAGGGTACATTCATATTAACTGGTGAATGTTACTCTGACCAGAACAATTCAGGTTCAGTGTTTAATTCCAAAACAGTTTGACCTTATGTTGCAGAGACAGAGCTAAAAGGTGGAGCAGTGACAGGTAGGCTGTGTGCACCTTTGGCTCTACTACAAGAATGTGCTGTGGTTTTATATGGTTTGTCTTAGGGCGAGGGTTGGGAGCTGAGTCTGACAACAGAATAAAACCGAGTGTGTTTCCCACCCTCAGCATTTCTGAAGGACAACTTAAAACATTGAAGAAAGATCACAGATTTATTGTGTATATGTCTTGTCAGGTATGTTTTTGTTTATTCACTATTAAACTGCTTCTTCAGGTTTGGAAATTGTTTGCTTTAATTGTTGTTTATTATCACGGATCCGGTTGCATTCAACCTTTATTACTAGCGCTCTCATTTTGAACTGTGCATGGTCAGATAGTAATTTTGCCTTGTAAGGTTCACATTTTTTTATTACATTACAAATGGTTCATAGCTTGTGGTCTGCCGTGCAGTTATTTCTATTCTATTAAAAACAATTTTCCTTCTCGCTGAGGTTTGAGGTCAGTAAAGACTTTTTAAAAGTAAAAACTACAAATTGAAGTATACAAAACACTTGCTGTTTGCATCCTTAACCTGCTGTGTCGAGCTGAAGTGAAGGCTGTGTCCTGAGAGGGTAGGATTGTGTGACACTCCTGCTCTTCAACATTCAAATCAGCTTATGCAGAAAGCAAACGTTGGATAACGATGAAACGCTGCTAGATTTAATCTCTCTCCTACTTCCCAGGATGCAGCTGCCATGCACAGCACTGAGTCTCTTTGTAAGGAAAATGACCTTCATGGCTTGACTGTTTTCCAGAAATTATGTTTAAATATGTCAGTACTGGTTTACACACTTTTTGCTTCCTCACAAGTTAAATGGTGAATAAATCAGATTCAAATGTGTGGTCAGCGGCTCCGTGAAGAACATGCTGACATATACTCCTGATTTCAGATGATGGGTGTTGCATTGAAAGCTGCTCGCGGCTGTCTGAACCTCTCTATCTGACGCGCACACAAACACTCAACCTCCCTGTTTGACTAACACCCAGTGCCTGAACTGTCTGTTTGAATTTCATCAGTTTAGGTCACACCTATGTGACACAAAACACAGCAGAGAACCCTGGCCTTGACAGATGCAAACATAACTTCCTCACTCAAGCACAGTTTATTATCTCTAATTGTTTTAAGGATTTTTTTGTGTGTGTGTGTCATTTGCAAGATCCACCTGCTCAGCATGCTGTGCAGCATAGCGGTTCTTTGCATGTTGCTCTTTTGGATAGTCAGACCATTACTTTCCAGGCTAAATCTTCTCAGCTTATGTTGGAGGGATTGCAAGAGTTCTAGAAATAAATGACCCCCCCAGAGGATGATTCCTACTGACTTTAATGATCTCCTTGGATTTTCTTCTTGTGTGGCCGTCAGGTTAGCTGTCATTTTTGAATACTAATAATATATAGTATATATTCATGTACCCCTGGATAAACTGAATTTGAAGCCATAGCAGTCATTTTCTGTACAGAGGTCTGCTATTGCAACATTGTGAGTGCTTTATAGTGATGCTTTTATGTAAAGTCCAAAGTTGAAGCCTTGGACCTACAGGACTGTTACCGTGTTAGGTTTTACTGCAACTTGCAGTTGCACTTGACTGTTTTGAGCCTCAAATTGCATACTTATACTACTGTAAAGGTCAGCACAATATTATATACTCATTCACATTAGAATATTTTTTTGTTCCTTACTAAATGTTGGCATGACAAAACCAGCCTTAAAAGGAATAGTAACCTTTAATATGTTAAGGTCAGATGTATTGGTTTATGAAGCTTCCTCCAGCAAACTCAACCCTGTTATTCTTAATCACATGATTATATTTGTATGTTACATAATAAGACCTCAGCCTTCCTTATGTTCCTGTTGTTGATCACTAGGTGGCGTAGAAGAGTAACTTAGAGCAGTGCAGATTTATGTGTAGACTGCTGCACTTTGAAAGTGTTATCTGAAAAGCTTTTATTTTTTTATTTTTTTTTCACTCAGTGTCTGAATCCTGGTTCTAATTTTTTGATATTTTTTTATAAGCTGTTATGTGTTACTGAAATAACACAGTTTCCTTCATATTTCTTTGGAGAAGCTGCCCTCTAAGGCTGCAGTGCTCCAGGGAATAAAATTTTAATACAGATATTATAAGTACTACTTATAATAAACTTAACATAAATGTCATCGTTCTTCCTGTGTACCACAGGGTGAAGTATTCAGCCTTGTGTCTGAGGAGGAGCAAGCTGTGACCATTGCTGAAGACAGCAACGACATTTACATCCTCTCAGGAGACCAGCATCACGACCAAATCAGCTCTCCCTCATCACTGCTGTGCACCGGCGACAACAGCAGTGACCAGAGCTCCTGGCAGACAGAAACCTTGCCTGTGTGTCTGGCTGGCCACGAGTCGTGGTCACAGGTTGGTACAATGGACCCCGAAGACATCAAGAGCCTGGATAGCAATGAGGGTGTCGCTCTGGTTGAGGAGCGTAGCGAAAATAACTCCTCAAACTCGGACATTGTCCATGTTGAGCGCGAGGAAGCTGAGCTGTTGGAGGAAGGTGGTGAAGTTGGAGTGATAGAAGAAAGCATGATGAGTGTTCTAGGCACTGAAAGCGAGCTGGCTGAGCTCAAGGAGGAATTTAGAGACCAGACCCCTCCTCTGCCAGTGTCAGCTGAGGCAGACCTCACACCCCCATCTTCCCTGATTTCATTAGAGGAGCCAATTGTGATAGAGACACCTGCAAGTTTGTCTGCAGAGCCTTCTTTCATTTCCTCAGAACCAGAGCTGCTTTCCCTTGCCCCAGAACCTACCGACCCCCCTCCCACTGAACCTGAACCTGCAGTACTTTCATCTGTTCCTGCGGTAGAACCAGAACCTGAGCCAGAACCAGCTGCTGTCACTGCCCTAGTGCCTGCTGAGATGGCAGCCCCATGTTCAGCCAAGGAAATCCCAACAGCACCAGCAGAGCCTGAGCCCACATTAGAACCAGCTTCCGAACCAGAGCTGAACCCAGAGTCCATCACTGTGTATCCCCAGTTAGAACCAGAGACTGTGGCAGAGCTAAATACGGTTGCTGCTCCTCCAGTCCCAGAGGCCGTGAAGGGCCTTGTAGAAGCCCCAGCTGAGGAGGCTGGGGCAGAGTCAGAGGCAGAGCTCAAAGCGCTGCTTTATGGAGGGGCTGCTCTGGCAGTCCTTGCAGCTGTTCTAGCATGTGTTGTCATGAGCTTCAAGAGGAAATAGCATGGAAATGTCATCCTCAGGGGAGGAGAGTATAGAGTGCTAAGGTAGAAATAAGTGTATATGGGATACACCTGCTGAGACTCTCCTTACAAGTAGTTACAAGTATTTTTTTTAATCTACTAGGTATAAAATGTGTGAAAGTCTCCCCAGCAAACCAAAATGTATTTTCATCCACATCCTTAGTGCTGGGAGTCCTCGCTGCTTCTTTAATCCAGGGGTACACACAGAAATGTGAAGACCATGCACTCCACTCTACTTCCCTGTTTTTCTTTTGGAGTTCAGTTGCAATTTTGTTTCTAATTTCTTTTTGACTCCAATCTTTTGTACTAAATACTTAGCACAAAAGTGTGTGTTTGACTTTTTATCCCACTTCTGCCAGATTTAGTTTCTGTTGTTGATGGTTTTACTATTTGGATTGTTTCTGCCACTGGAGTCAGTGAAGCTGGAAATTCACTGACAGTTACAGAATACGTAAACCTCAAGATTCAGATATCTTGTAGTGTGACAGGTGGTTTTCTAGCTCTTCCTCTTCCTACGCAAAAAAAGTGTTCATATTTTTCTCCTTAACTGCAATGAGTAATTCTGATATTTTCATCAACAAAGGAAATAGGTTCTATAGAAATGAATGACGTCTGATTTTTTTCAATTTGAAACCAACATATGAATTTCATCCATCTATATTACAGAGTAAGTTTGTGCCATTGCTGCATAAATCTTATGATGGTCGGAAAACATTTCAATACAGCGAGATATCAAATACGGAAGCCGAGAGCGGCCATGGTACCTTTAAACTTTTATTCGGATGGTTTTCTCGTGATAACGTGTTCAAATCTTGATTCAGTGGCATTTTTCCTCTTGTGTGACACTTTCATAAATAGAGTGCGTGTTATCTTTAAAGATGCTAGATGTTTTTGTCATTTTTAAAACTGCACTATATTTGGTTGCATTAGCCAAACAAAAACCACTGATTATTTTTAGGATGAAGTTTCCTGTAATTACTCCAGAAATGTAGAGCCTGAGAGCAGCACAAAGATTTAGTATTTATTTGAATGTTTATTTTATGGTGAAATTTACTGGATCTCCATTTCCACTAATCCCATCACAGCCCACCTTCTTCACTTACTTTGCTTTTGTACCCTGTCATGCTATGGAGGGAAGGCACGTGAACTCCAGTCAGGAAGCACACATCAACTTTATTCAGCCACAACGCAGCATAACAAAACATTCTTCTTGTACACATCTGCCAGGCCTCGCCCTAGAGCTGCCCCAGTGGCCATAACTTTGGATATACCATAGAAACTGATATCCCAACATCTTTATTTCTCTGTATTTTGGCCTGTGCCTTTTCCCATTACTGCTAAACTGCTTATAACATGCACAGCTAGTTCCACATAAGTTACAAGTGTGTCTGCCCCAGTGACAGGACATTACACCCCTCACCAAGTAGGAAATGAGACAGTAGACTGCTGTAAGTTATTGAAAGCAAAATTGGGTCACTCAAAGACAACCAAAACTACTGAACAGTTTCACATATTTTTAGAAGGCAAGTTTTCATAACACCATCCTCTGAATCTAATAAAAAAAAGACTTAACAGTTGCTATAAAATTGGATTTTAAATTCACACTAAAGAAATCTTTGAACTTACTAGTGAGCAAGTAGAGTGGAAAAAAATTCTTAACAGGAAATGGAAACCAGTATGGTGGAATGTCCCCTTCATTCCTTTGTGGGAATACATGAGAAATTTATGAGGAACTCATCTGTATGTTAGCCTGGTCATTAAGGCACCATCACTGTTGCTGCCTCACCCCATAATTTTCTGAGGTTTTAATGATATTCTGGAGGTTTGTATGGCTGTTCATGTCAGTCTCAGTGTTACAAATGTAATACTGATCAACTCAAACTGCACCCACTTTCAAAGGGAAACTTTAAAAGCACAGGATGGACGTCAAAACAATATCTAACATGGCATTTTGTACCTTGAGTTTCCTACAGAACATTGTTTGAAGAAAGAATAATAAAGAGATTAAACTACATGAGTATACTTTGGCTGTGGTTTATTGTGTTCCTGTATATAAAATAAAAATGTTCAAAGGCTGTAATCAAACTTCAATTCTGAGAGCAAAAAAAAAAAGTAATCACTTTACACAATGATGATACAAGTATTTGCATGAAGCAAAAATAGATCAACGCCAAAAAATATTTTTCAAGTATTACATGAAAGGAAAACACTGTTGAGCAACAATAAACAAGCAATAGAATAACAATGCAATTTAAGTGTCATACTTAAACAATGCCTTCAGTTTTGTCTTCAAGAAAGTGCTACCACTGGTAAGTCAACACAGCTCCTTTCACAGTCAGCTGATCATGAGAAGCAGATACCAGTTTCAGATTCAACTGTCATTTCCTTAGAGCCTGCTTCTCTAGCGTAACAGACCCCCTTCAGGGTTGATGTACTGCACAGCTGCGTGAAAGAGGTCTCTCAGAAGCACTGGCGCCTGCATGCACACACTCTTCACCAGTGTGAGAGTGAAGGCTATGATGACTTTCTCCTGGGGTAGGTGCTCCAGACCCACCCCGTGCCTCATTACCCTCTCTACCACTGAGGCAAGGTGAGCTTTCCATTGCTGAAAAGGAGAAAAAAAAACCCACAATCAATATGTATACAGACAACTACATACACTTGAGATCAAACTAAAAACCTGATGAATGGCATCACTGGAGTACTCTCAGTACACCCACATACCCATTTTACATTGGCATATTTAGCCCCCCCGGTTTTGTTTTCCTACTACATATACCTTGTGCACTGTGAGCAAACTCACATTAGTAGCAGAGTTTAATATGTTATTGCTCAGGTTCCTGGTAGCTTGAGCCACAACTCGGTCTTCAAACTGGGCAGCAATTTCTTCAAGCGCACGTGCAACCTCGTGAACTGCAGCCTGTCCATGGTTTTCTGCAGAAAAACAAGATTTCCTAAATATCACAATGCTTTAGTCAGCATAAAGTTTAACATTTATAGTTAAATATAGTCTCCATCAAGACTATTTTTAACAATCTGGGCTTCTGATATCACACATTTCACCTTTGTAGCACCAACACAATGTATGCGTGACACAAACAACAACAAAGACTGTGGATCACTTCCTGGTTTCGCTTTCAGTGCAAGTTGTTTTGTTATTAAAGCTGGAAACAACTCAGACAGTTTCAATCATTTGTCTATTTGGACTGTAACTTTGTGAGATTTTTAAAGTTTTATTTAAATACACACCTCAAAAAC
Source organism: Bujurquina vittata (assembly GCA_015106715.1). Taxonomy (NCBI): domain Eukaryota; kingdom Metazoa; phylum Chordata; class Actinopteri; order Cichliformes; family Cichlidae; genus Bujurquina; species Bujurquina vittata. Next base: position 26,820 of record VUQK01028356.1, on the reverse strand, counting down.
TGCCACAAATAACCCATTGTTGAGAAAAGTTAAACAACTGATCATTAAGAATTTGTGGTGCTGATATCAAAGATGACTGTCACCAGTTCAGTTACTTACCTGGATTATTGAGATCCACTATGGGATGAATGTCCTGCACTGAACCTAGGATACTGCTGGGAAGATGACCATCAGTTTCAAGGTCTCCATTATCCAGAGCACCCGTCTCATGTCGATTGCTGTTGATGTCGGGGGCAAGTTTCAAGCATTCGCCCAGATGCTGAAGTTCCATGTTGTAATATGTGCTTCCATTGTCCGCTTGAAGGAAGGCAAAAACGACCTCATTTGTTATAACCCCCAAGTGGTCCATCTAGAACCAGCCTGAGCCTTTTAATCAAAAAAAGATATATAGATATTAATAAAGCATACATGTAATGTCAATTTTTAAATCAAATATTGGATCTGTATATGATATAAAGCTATGTTTTTTCATATTGGGAAACGTCCTGGAAAACAAACTGAGGTATACTAACTTTGTATATTAAAATACTCGGCAATTTAGGGCAGGGGACACAGGTTAGTTTGCTGTGGTGTTCATGGTCAGTGTTACATCAAGGATAGCATAGATTCATTCACTCATTCTTCAACATTTATTATAATTGTAATTATTGTCCCCACGCTGAACCACAACAGCCCCACGTGCCGAATCCCACTCGTGTGGAGGAGAAGTAAAAAACAAACAACCCGTTTGTGTATTCAATGTGTTATGTTAACATAGCAGGAGGTTCAATTAGCTTTGTACAAAAATCGCTGGTAGAAAGGTCCGTCCAAGAGCTACTTTTCACTTTATTTTGAGAACATTTCAAGAGTCTGTACTTTTTCATTTTTACTTTACTAAAGAAGCTGAATTAATACTTCAGATTTTAATGCTATTGTTTATACTTACTTGTGTAAAAATGCCTGTAGTTTTGCCACCTCCGTGTAACAACTCGCATGGAAATTCAAGAGTTTCTGGGAGTCGCTGAAGCAGAAAAAATATGGTCGATTCGCAAGTTGAACTTTACACGATATCAAATAACAATAACAACTGCGTGCGGTGTGAATCAAAACAAAACTAAGTTAGGGAGTTTCGCATTTTAATAACTGGCCGTCAAGCGGCAAAAGAAAGTTACTTGAAGCTAACGCTAGCCTTAGCTTGACAGCCTCGGATCGTCAAAGTTGTTTAAAGTCAAGAAAATGAAAATAACAGGTGGCTAATGTATACCCAGCATCAAAATCCTATTGCATATTGGTTCGTTTTACTCATACTCACTTGTGTCAGCGATGGTAACGTTTGACTTCACACGAATAAGCAAAGCATGAGTTAGACTGCAGACCAACTCTGTCTATGAAGCAAAAACAGCTCGACTCCAAATACAGTCCAGTGATGCCTTTAAATACTATCGGAATTTTCCTCCACCTAGACGCAACCATTGGCTGCAATTACCGGAAACGTACTGTGGTGAGTTCAAGCTACCTCGAAGGCTTTTAAAAACGTCATTTCGACTGGGTATGTTAAATTAGCATAGCCCTATAGTTATAGGACACAATTTCGTAAGCTTATGAAAGTGCATATTGTATACCTCACTTGATGTATCGAATTACTTTTAATGCCATATTTAGGGAATAAAAAGTCTAAATTGTAACTGGAACTATAATTTGTCTGCTTATTATGCAAGTACTACATTGACAGTCAGTGCTGACCAGTTACAAAAGTCATGTAGCCTGCTGACGATTTTTTGATTGGACCAGACTGTAGAAGCTTTACACTGTATTTGTTGCTTAAGGTTAGGGTAGGCTAGGCAGAGCAGAGCAAATATCTTTCACAATATGATGGTTCATGCTTGTCTAGTGAAACATACAGTTGGCTGTAATTCTAGATAAGAGCAACACACCACTGGAAAGTCCCTGTTAATTTTCTGGACTACAAAGTGCACCACTGACACGCAGGAAAACACAATAGAACAGTCTACTCAAAATAAAGTGCTGATAAAAATGCTTAAAAGGTTTATTTACAGGTTAAAAAAAATATTTAAAAAAAACCAAACAAGTACTTTACTTGTCAAGCACATTGGTCTACACTTGTTACAAGATGTTGAAATTGTCACCTAAGACATGTGTATGAGTCAAGAGTGCAATTAGACAAACAGTTCTGTTCAAAGCTTTTCAAGTCTTAGTCCAAGCAGAAAAAAAAATAATAATAATTCACCCATTATTTCTGGTAGGATTGCAGCTGGAATCGTTCTATACTGCTGCATTTTTAATCACAACCTTACAATAGAATGGATCACAATAAACAACACAGCAAAGAACAAATGTAGGCTTCATGTCATCCCATCAAACTCCATAACCTGGGCAACCAAAGCTCATGGATCGCACAGTCTTTCTACCTACAAGCCTCCTCGCTGTTCGGGGGAGAGAGCCCATCTTAACAGGTGGTTTCCACCCCAGTGGGAGGTTCTGCTTGGGTGACAACGCTGCCTGACGGGCCTCCTGGAGTTCTCTGTAAAGTGGAAAATGATAATGTGAGTGTTTTTAACTAAGCATTAAGATAAAGGTGTTACCATAGGCTGTCATTGGTGACTACTACAGCTTTGCTGAGCTTTTATTTATTTTTTTTCTCTCTCTTTCCTTCCTTCTTTTTTTTTTAATCTAACTTGAAACTGCACCATCTGCTGGTAGAATTTGAGCATTTTGTGTTTAAACAGAGCTTTAGTTGTAACACCCCTATTATTCATCTCTTGTTAGTTTACTTCCTTAGCAATGCATACATTTGTCATAAGTGACTTTAAATACTTTGAAGTCTCCAATAATTACTGCATCACTCCCAGCAGGACTTGTGTCTGAAACCCTTAAACTGGAGATGCAGGTTAAATTATCCTGTTTTCTTCTTACTTCTCAAGCATGGCAGTCCTGAACCTCTCTACATTCAGCTCTCTTCGTAGTTGAGCAGCCAGCCTCTCAGTCCTCTTCTCCCTCAAGACTGTGTGCTTGCAAAGCTCCCTGGCAGATGGCCGCTTCGTTGGGTCTGGATCCAGCAACGACTGACAAAGACAAAGTGTTTTCAATAAGCTATGCCAGCTACTGCAAATAAAAACAACATTTTTGGAGGTGATAACTGAGAATGAATGCTTAAATAGTGTTAAATAGTTAAACAAAAACAACCAGGTTGTAGAATTACCTGAAGTAAGCCTCTAAAGGGAGGCGAGAGCTCCTGTGGGAGCTTGGGGAGACGCCCCTCTCTAAGACTGTGCCACTGATCTCCATTTAGTGGCAGAGGAGAAGCCCCAGCTGCCAGCAGCACTGTAAGGCCCAGAGCAAATATGTCTGCCTTGGGGAGGTAGCTGTAATTCTGGGGAGCAGTGAGACAACTGAAATGAGAAATAACTTCAAGAAACAATGCAAAACAAGAAGGTGTAACTAACCATTTTCTTCTAATGCAGAACATTTACCTCATGCAGGACTTCACTGGCCAGAAAGCGGCTATCCCCCTCCTCAACTTGAGGACTGCTAGTTGAAGTCACATGACCCAGATCACCTGCAGAAAACTCTGTGAGCTGATGGCAACAAAAATGAATCCATTAAATGGTAGTGGTTTATCCATCATCAACTGTAATACCAATTTTGTAAATGACTCTGCCTGAAGGGCTTCCATCATCTTCCTCTTCACTCTCGTCCTCACTTGTGCTGAGACGGTAGCAAATGAATATATTACCTAAAAAGATTGTTGGGCACAAGGAACCTGTGAAGTATACAGTGAATGAACATGTAAAAAGGGAGAAATGATCAGAGAAACATACTTGGTTTGATGTCCAAGTGAACAAGGCCTGAGCTGTGGATGTATTTTAGACCCATAGACACTTGTAGAAGCAGATCTTTCAACTCAGCCTCTGTGAACAGCTCTCCCTTCACCTCCCTCTTCACAATAGCATCACTGAGACTTCCACCTGAGGATGACAAATCACACAAATCAAATTTCCCTCATTTTTTGTTGTACTTGCTATGTTAATTTGGAACCTACCATCACAGTATTCATTCTGAATAATCATGTGATCATCCTCTGCCCATGCTGAGTAATAGCGAACAACATGTGGGTGATGCCCAAGAACAGCATGTGCATACACCTCCTTTAGGGCCAGCTGCCTATTATAAGAAAAACAAAAAACAAAAAAAAAAACATCATGAATGAATGTGCCAAAAAAAAATAGGGATGTGTGCTGTGTCTTTGGCCCCAAAAAATTAAATAAATAAAAAAAATGAAAATGCAGTGCTGACTCACTCATTGGCAGAGCCTGCCAGGGGTCGTCGGGAGCGTTTAATGGCATACAAGCAGCCATCCAGCCTCTTCACACACTTGTAAACTGCACCAAACTCTCCCACACCAATGCACTCAATCTCCAGAAACTCACTCTCATAGCGTGACAGCATGAAGGCTTGGACAGCTCGTCTCTGCCAGATAAAACAGACGTGGTACAAAGTAAAGATTTCTAAAGAAAGAGCACACGTCACAGATCTCGGTCTTCGAGGAGAACTCTGGTTTCTTATGTGACGTGTCACCAAATATGGTAATAAGTCCGCAAGGAAATCACTTAGGATTCTGACAGCAGCTTTCTTTCTGCTGGAGATTCCTTGCAGAAATTCCGGAAGTAGGACTGGCAGGATGTAATTTTGGACAAAGCAAGAAGTGAGGAGGCAGATGAGGATGACAAAGCCTGATGATGAAATCATATCAGGAGCATCTGAAAGGGGAGGGCTACATTCAACACGCGCTGATAAAAATAGTTGTACCTTTGGTGGGAGAAAGGCGTCATCATCCTCTTCAGATGACGCTAGGCTGTGTTTAAACCTGGAATACAGAAAAGGCATTTAGACCTTTACATATAAAACTCCAAAAGTCAGGCCTATGTGTACAGACACCAGCAAAGGCAAGATGCAGAACTAGATCAAATCTGACCACATTCTGAAAGCAATGTGGCCATCAGTGCACTGTGTGGGGATTCTCTCATTCAAAACAGCTCTTACTGTGACACCAGCCCTGTAAAAAAAACAGACTCCTGTACCTGTGGCAATAATCATCATCATCACCACTCCTACAACTGTTCCTCCACTGTTGCTCGCTGTTCCTGCGCACTGTGTCCGGGGTGAAAGGATTCACGTTGACAAGAGGTGCCGTGATAAGGGTTGCGGCAGCTGAGGCAAAACGCAGAGTTCTCTGTTGACGAATTATCTTGAGGCTGGAGTAAGGCTGGGAGGACTTTGATAGCAAACTCTACAGGAAGAGAGAAAACGCAAAAACAATTTCTTTATCATCTAAGCACACAGAGGCTAACATAAGCACATTTACACCAAATTCTTCCCCACCTTGGGCGTGCTGGGAGAGTCACACAGTCTGAGCTTCCTCCAGGAGGCATAAGGTATGGGGCTGGTACAGTGTTGAGGGGAACATAAAGAGCTGCTTCTGCTGAAGTGACGCTGCACTCTGGGGGTCCTGCAAGCGGAGGTGGGACTGCAGACTCTGGAGGTGCTGTCATCTGAGTTGTCACTGCTGCCGCTGCCCTCTTCTCCACAGCTGGAAAAATCCAGCCGCTGGCTGAGCCCATCAAATAACGTAGCCATGCTTGGGGCCTGAGTTTGGGGAATGGCTTCTTTCATAATGCCATGCCCTACACCTGAGAGCACAAGTACTATACTGTACTAAAATTTGGACTCATGATTTACATGTGAAGCCTGGATGTTACACCCTTTATGAACATAATAGAGATAACAAGTATGCGGTTACACCCCCACACCTCTAAACTCAGATTACTATAAGCTCCCTGTAGACATACCTATTGAAAGTGAACCCCAGCTGTTTTATTATTTTCAGCCACAACTGGAAGTTTAAACGATGGTTATCATAAATCTTATACCTCAATAACTTTGGCTAATAATGTATGTTTATCACGTATACTCACAAACAAAAGCCCAACCACACCAACACGCCTGAATTTCGCGCCACATAAGTAAGACTTCCTGTTTAAATAAATGACGCCACCTGTTTTGGTCATCTAGACCTCTGATTGGTTGAGTTGTGGTAATTGACTAAAGACATTTACGTGAGGCATTATTAAATATGATATTCAGTTAACGAAGCTGCTTAGAATACTGTGGGGTTATCACGAGAAACTACAAATTCACATTAAAGTAAATAAAAAATACAACAAAAGACTTTAAAAATAATACACTCAAATCACTTTATAGTCAGTATTGAGTGCAGGTGCAAAGATGAATAACTTAGATGTTTATACATTTTACCGGGGAAATAAAAATTAGGTCACTGTATGAAATAGCGATCTAGACACGTGGGCGGAAGTGGGTACGTCATCAAAACAGTGAAGCAGGAGGAGGAAAAGAACCCCGTCCGTGGATGTGACACGCTTACAAATACATAGAAAACAACTCCGTGAGCAGCAGGAAATCATGATCCGGCTCTTAAACCGTCCGTAACCCACTCGACACACCTGGACATCGGAGCTTTGTGTTTTTTCCCTTCTTTCTGGTTCCTCGGAGGCTGCAGCAGCACCATGGTGGAACAGTCGGACCGAGCCCCGCTACTGGACTGGGAGGAGATCCCACCGCCCGATCCGAACCAGGCGGCCCAACCACAGACTCAGCCGCCGCGAGAAGAAGACTCCGCAACGGAGAAGAGTGCACCGACAGGCACTGCGGCTGGTACTGGGTGGAGCAGCAGCACCACCGCCACCATCGAAGCCGCCGCCACCACCATCACCCCCAGTGCGACACAGAACGTGGCAGCTGTTGTTGTCAAAGGGGACGGAAGCCCGGGCCGAACCGAGCTGTCTGGGCCCGGGTGGGATCGCCCGCAGCCTCTCGGTACAGACCGTAATGTCCCTTTCCCCGGCCTCTCAGCGAGGGATCAGTGGGAGGAAAAAGACCAGATAGTGTCTGTGTTTGTGGTTACCTTTGATACAAGATCAGGTGAGCAAGTAGACTTTGAGCCTTTATGTTTCGCATTTAAAATTCTCACACATGGACTATATAACCGCAGAAATGAGTAACCCTGCCATGTTTTGACATCTTAATCTGATGTGCAACAACGTATTATAATGAGTGGTTGTTAAACATTTGTTATGTCAAAACACATAATCCATAATGATAAAATAACCCTAATTATTGTCAGGCAACCTTTACCAAAAAGACAGACACTCCCTGCTCTGGGTTTCCTCTCGGTCAATGTCAAACATGTTGAACTCTCAAATCATCTAAAGGGGAAATCCTCCCTGTTACATTTCATTTAGAACTCATCAGAAGTCTCTGATTCCCAGATGTCAGTTGTTACATGGTTGTGGTGGCGGAGTCAGTGCTTTCTTACTTTCCCTGACCTCTTGCTATGACATGACTAACATGAAGGATTGGAGGAAGTGGCCAGGATAAAAGTAGACCATGTAGGAAGTGACTTCATGGTTTATTTTGTGTTTGTGAATGGTAGGGAATATGATAGAGTGGTGCCTGCCTCATGACATCAACTTGGACGGAGTTGAATTCAAGTCAATGGCCAGTGGTTCCCATCGGATCACCAGTGACTTTATGTATGTACTCCTACATGTCAAATTTCAGCTCAGTAGGAATGAGTTTGTTCAGTAGCTGT